>APFE031274714.1:6042-17518 GCA_000404065.3 Pinus taeda | reverse complement strand
TTCTTGGTGTCTTTGTTCAATTCTCTATAGTCCACACAGATTCTCCATTTCCCATTTTTCTTGGCCACCAACACTAGAGGGGAAACCCATTCGCTATCTGAGATGGGGTAGATGAATCCCGCATCCAACAATTTTTGCACTTCTTCTTTAACAATGTCCTTGAGGGCTGGATTCATTCTCCTCTGAGGTTTCCTGACTGTTTTACAGTCCTCCTTGATGTAGATATAATGAGTATAGACCAAGGGATGGATTCCCTTCATTTCCTTGTAACTCCAGGCAAAGGCCTCCAAATGGCGGGTCAAAAGGCTACATAGCTCCTTTTTCTGAGAGGGAGAGAGAGGAGCTTATCTTCAAAGTCCTCTCAGGGCCAAACTCCACATTCTTAACTCTGGGGGTGGTCAGATCAGTGGCACATAAGTCCACTAAAGCATTGGCTTGGGTATCTTCCACCAACTCTTCCAAGGATAGCGCACCAAGGGGAGGATTTTGGATTAAGTTTTTAATCAAACCATCCTCGGTTGGAGGACGTCCCCTGGTGGCCTCTACTATGCATAATGGTGCAGAGTAGACCTCATCCTCTTCTCCTTCTTCCAACCAGAGGGGTAAGTCATGTTCTAGCAGAGGTTGGGCAGGAGGGTATAGGACCAGCTATTTGGACATAGGCCCATTTTTTATGGTCATGTTTCCGGCTCGACAATTGATGTAAGCATCTGCAGTAGCCAGCCAAGGCCTTCCCAAAATGAGGGGATATCCCGTGAGTTTTGCCTTTGGCTGAAGGACCAAAAAGTCCGAAGGGTATTCCCAAGAGTCAATAGAGACCAAGACATCTTCCAGAATCCCTTTGGGAGTCACGGTGGAGCGGTCTGCCAATTGCAGCACTGTCAAGGTCTTCCTTAGGGAACTCTAAAGATTAAGCTTAAGCATGGTGTCCCTGGTCATCACATTAATGGCGGCCCCTAGATCAATCAAAGTGTGGGGTATAATGGTGCCATTGATGTGGACATCAACTACAGGAATCCGAGGGTCCAAATACTTTGGACAGATTACTTGCCCCAACATGAGATCGAACAGTTGTCCTATGACATTGATGGTTGAGGCATCTTTCTTTCGCCTGCCTTGGTGCCTAAAAAACTTCTCCTTAATCAATTTGTTGTATATCGGTACATCTTTTATGGCCTGGAGAAGTGGTATTTTCACACACAACTGCTTGAGTTCCCCCAGAAGCTCATCCTCTTCTAGGTTGGGTTGTGTGGTTACTGTGAGTCACTCAGGAAAGGGTGGAATGGCTTGGGGTTCACTTTCCTGTTTCTCTTTCTCCTCCTCTGGAAGGACCTTCCCAGATCACAGGTTGATCTCCTGGATCTCTACAACATAGGTAGGGCATGTTGTCTCCCCAATATATACCTGTTGGGCCTGTCTGTTGTTGGGGTTCGGCTTTGAGTTCGGTTGAGCATGCATCTGGGGTTGTCTTGGAGGAGCAGGAGGTAATGGTTGTGGTTGAGTCGGTGGTGGAGGAAGAATGGCGGGGGGGGGGTTGTATTTGGGGCTCCACCCCGGTTGAGGTGCATTCCAATGAGGTTGCGGCTGGGCATGAGAGTGAAACGAGTGAGAAGGAGGTTGAGTGTGGTATGGAGATGGATAAGACCACGGACAAGGTGCGGACCAGGAAGGATGAGCAGGGGGACCCCAAGAAGGTATATGAGCGGATTGGTTGGGGTTGTAATAAGCTTGAGATGACCCTTGCATCCCCTTCTGATAAGGTCTGGGTCCATGTGGCCTCCTTTGGTTGAGGAAGTAGAGAGGTTCAGTAGCCACCTCAGTCCCTAGGTACATGGCTTTAAATCCTGGCAAGGTAGGGCATTGGTTGGTGGGGTGGTCTTCCTCACAAACAAAACATACCTCTACTGAGTGCAATGGGCACTCATTCTTGGGATGCTTCCTCGTGCGTCTAGGACAAAAAATGGCCAAATCCCTCTCAGCTTCTTCTTTCTTTTGCTGAATTTGGAAGGTATCAAGTTGCATGGCAATAGTCTGTCTCATTTTTCTCTTAAGTTCTTCCATCTAGTTAGCAAACTCATGCTTGGAGAAATAGGTACTAGCTGAAAGATGATTCCCCCTACCTCTCTTCCGAGCCGCCCTAGAATGGTTTCTAAACACGGTCTTTATGTCCTCATAAGGTAGTTCGTAGATGTCTCCTCCAGCCAGCATGTTAAGGGTGTCCAGAAGGTCTTCAGGGACCCCTCGGAGCAGAACCAGCTCCAGAGATTCCGGGTCAAGTGTGCACCTGACATGTTTATAACTGAGTTGGAACTTCTCCTCATAGTCTATCAAAGATTCATCGCTGCCCATGGTCATCCGAAAGATTTCTCCCTTAGTTTCCTTGGACCTACAGTAGTCCCGGTACTTGGCGTTGAAAGCTTGCTGCATCTAAGCCCAAGTGATAATACTGTTTCCAAGTAAGCCCATGAACCAGCATAATGCCGCATCCTTGAGGGTAGAGGGAAAGAGTTTCATCTTTTGCTCATCCTCAGAATAGTCATAAGTTCAACAAAGGACAACAAACTCAAACAGGTAGGTATCAGGGTCCTCAGTAGTCAGTCCATGGAAGTGAGGTAGAGCAGAGGGACTTATGTTTTTCATTTTCATGTCTCCATTAGTCTCTCGGATGGGAAAGGCACCCTCTATTCTCTCGTCTTCTCTTCTACCGTTTCGGTTTTCAGCCATGGCTTGAGATGGAGTGTTCCCTAACTCTTCTTTTGCTATAGGATCTTCATATATCTCAGGAGGTTCACCTATAGGTTCTTCTGGCTCACTGTCACCAGAGAAGAGAGAAGGTTGACTCAGTGATGTGGTGGGGGTGTTGGGTAAGAATTTGCCAGTTTTATCTTTGTTCCTACGAGGCATGAAATGGAAAGACTTTTTTTTTATTGCTTTTGTTTTTTTTCTCTGCTGGTACCTGCAAAACTAAAATAGATTGAACTGCAACTAACTACCTTTCTGAAATGAAAATGCGGAATTGAAATGAAAGCAGGAAAGGACTACTCTATTCTGCTCAAATGAAATTGCAGGAATGAAATGCTAGTCTATGCTTTCAAAATTGAAATTGCAAAATTGAAATGCTAATCTACGCTTGCAGAATTGAAATTGCAAAATTGAAATGCAAATCTATGAAAGAAGGAAATGTCTATTCTACTTTTGCAGAAATGAAATCGCAGAGTGGAAATGAAATAAAATACTCAGCAGAAGGTTGTAGGAGAAAATAGAAGAAAAGAAACAATCACCAATACTCTGACGCTTCCCCAGAAACGGTGCCAAAAAGATGGTGGGCTCCAGTATTGCAGCAATAATGATGCAACTCCTGGGACTCCCTTCTGTACTTTTATCAACCCGGTCGTTCGTAACAAACTTGGAAGCGACGGTGCTGTATGCACAAGTACTAGCTCTTGCCGTGGCTGTCACTTGGTTAGCTGCCACAAGTCCGCTAGGGGCTTAAGCCAACTTCTATGAGCTCTTAGAAGAATATTTTTAATTGATGGATGAAAGCTAACTCAAAGGAAGCTAATCTACTTCTGAAAAGAGATTGAAAAACTGAAGGAAAACGCAAACCCTAGCAAACCCTAATTCTACCAGCTAGTCCTACTGATGCAAAGATGAGAATGCAAACTACTGAAAGAGATGCCATTATTTGTATGAAGGTAAAATACATGTGTTTAAACTACCTTTGTCCTAAGAAAACATCTTTTTGTATTTTTGATTAAGTTTTCAATTTCATCATGCATATGCTTTAACTGTGCTTTACTGTGCAGGGGTGGATCAAGGAGGAGAAATACTTGGAAAAGGTTGGAAAGGTTCAGAGAGGGTCTAAGGATCCCCTAACACCCTTCCAGAGAGTTTCACAAAGTTTGGCTATCAAGAAACCTCATTTGTGAGCTTCTACAGGAAATCTGCAGGGGTTCTACAGGATGATCACGAATTTCTACAGGATGTTTGAAAATTGGTTTTTAGAGGATGGGTGAGTGAGGGAAGATACATGAATGGATCTGGAGGTAGGATAGGGGTCTAAAGTGGCCTAGGGACTGGTGGATGGAGTGGTGAGAAGGTGTAGAAGGCTAACTTGGCTTGAAGAAGGCTAAGGCAATGATTGAGCAAGAAGGTAGGGTTACGTGGAAAAAAGGACAGATGGGAGATGGGGAACTCAACTAGGAGATGGAACAGGTGGCTTAGATGACGCTTTGGGTGGATGAAAGAGTGGTGTAGATGCCCTGCACGGTGTACTTCAACCAAATCAACGAAGTCTTGCAAATGATCAAAACCTGAGCTAATCTAGTCTACATATCAAAAGCATGAATGAACACTAGTTGTATTGGAGAGAAAACCATGTACATCAACTATGCAAAGAAACATTTCAGAGCTCTAAACCCATAACTAACTTCTGTAAAGGAAAACAATACACTAAGGATTGCATGGTCAAGCAAACTAGTGTTTTTGTTGGGGCAGAACTGTTTCTTCAAATCCAGCCCCTGATCCAATAAGGATGAGGTGAAACCGAGAGTGTGGTTGTCCCTTTTCTTTGAAACTTTTTCTGTTATTATCCTACCAAAACACCTGAAGCAATTCCATTCATAAACAGTGATCTATCCAAGCAACATAACTAAATCTTCCTAATAGAAATACGTTCAAATGCATAAAGTGAAACAATGTTGCATAAAGGAAAAGTAACAATACAGAAAGGAGGCCCTAGGCTCTCAGGTTGGGCCCAACCCTGAGAGCTATGGCTCCTATGGAAAACTCAGATTTGATATAAAATCGAATTGCTTCTCATTATCAAAAAATAATCATAAGAGTGATGCCAAAAATGGCTACAAAAGGACAAAGTAAAACTAGCAACACTGAGGTGCAAAATACACAATGGTTTCAAAATTCCCTTACGAAGGCTGAGGCATCAAAATTTATACATCACGAGGGACCTAGCTGGCCTCCTCAATCTGTGGAACTTGGCTGTCCAAACTGTGAGTTAGACAGTCCCTTCTAAAATTTGCTTGGCTGCCTTCTACATTCGGTTTTGGTGGTCTTTGGAGCTCAAAGTTGGGGTGAAGATCCCGAGGAAGGGTTATTTAATGCCATAGACAACCCCCTACGAATCCTCACCTCAGGCTTGGTTGTCTTTTAGCCCATGATTGCTCGATTTTTCTCCAGCATGTGTCAAAAAACCTGAAATAAGCACGTGTTAGCCACCTAGGAAGAGTGACTACCCTTATCCGTACAAATGACATAAACATACTGAAAATAATGCATAAGATATGGAAAATGAAGTATTTGAACAAGGACTAAACAAGGATAATTAGGCCAAATGAGCCCAACAAGTTACCAATTTTGGGGCTCATCAAAACCCTTATCAACTTTCCTTTTCTTTACATAGCAAGCCTACCTAAGTCTGCACTTATTACATCCAAGGGCTCAGATTACATTGTTGAGCTCCTTTTTATTTACTCTACCTATCTACTTATCTGCCAAGTTTAAATAGTTTGGTCATATTTTATTCTCTATTCTACAGCATGAAATTGAAAAATGAATGAGCCAAGTTTAAACAGTTTGACTCTTCATGAATTATGGCATAAGTTAACAAGTTGCACACAATCCTTATTACAGAAAATGAAATAGTAGTGGCATTTAGACTTGCACACTTTCCTTGTCTAATTTTGTTTGGGGTTCATTTCTTTCACTTTTTTGACCATTTTTATTCTTTTTACCCTTTGATTTTTCTTTTAGGGTATACCCTATTTACATTTTTTATTTTTTTATTTTTTATTTTTTTAAATATGGAAAACCTTTCCAACAAGAAAAAGTATGAACATATTACAGAGCTCATCAAATCAATCATGAAATATGAAACCTATTGGTATAGGAACATAACACTGGCTCCACTTGGGGATGGATTTTCTTGGTGAAAAGTCAAGAACAACAAGTCAGATGGCCTTCTGAATGAGTTTGACTATGCTATGATATCTCCTTCTGCTGGTTGTTTTATTATATGTATGACAGTACACTTTTGAAGCTTAGAGCCTTCTCTTCCGGCTTCAACTTCAGCAAGTTAGTATCCAATCCAAACTGTGACATTACCAAGGATATAGTTTGTACATGTTAAAATAAGAATAGATTAAAAAGTTGGATCAAAGTAGTGTTTCAGCATCCGACCATTAACTGGCCCTTCTTCTGTTTCTGTACCATCCAAATTCTTCAAAAAGTAAGTATTATTCCCTTGTAAGGCCTGGATAATAAAAGGTCCCTTCCACAAGAAGTCAAACTTCCCATGTTTTCCTTTGTCTTCTCTCCTGGAATCCCATCTCAAAACTTTGCCTCCAAGGTAGAAATCTTCTGCCTTGGTTCTCTTGTCAAAAATTTTCTTAAATTTCTCTTGTACTAATTGGGATCTTTGATACACTTCTTTTCTGGTCTGCTGCAAATGGATGGTCTGATTAATTCTCCTTTGAATATCATTGGGCTCCACCTGAGATTCCTGAAGTAGTTTCATTACAGGAATTCCTAAGGATGAAGGAAATACAACCTCCATGCCATAGACTAGTTCATAAGGACTAGTTCCAATAGATTTCTTTGTAGTAAGTATGTCTGCCCATAGTGCATTAGTAAGTTTCTTGTGCCATTTTTCTTGTTTTCTTCCAATAATTTCTTAATAATATTAATTATGTTTTTATTGGAATACTCAACTAGACCATTTCCTTGAGGGTAATAAGTTGTGGAATGGCCTAAAGTGATATGGTATTTGTTACAGAAACTTATCATTTTCTTGGATTTGAAGGTAGCAGCATTATCAGTGATGATCTTTTTAGGACAACCAAATCTAGACAATATGGTGGTTTCTAGGAACCCTATAATGACTGTGTCATTGGCTTGTCTGCAAGGAATGGCTTCTATCCATTTGGTGAAATAATTTGTGGCAATTAGAATCCATTTATGTTGGATAGAAGAGGGAGGGTGGATTTCTCCAATGAAGTCCAGACCCCATTGTTGGAAGGGATTTTCAGTGGAAATTGGTCTCAGGGGTAAGGGTAACTGTTTCCTCTTGCCTTCAAAAATTTGACATTTGTGGCAAGCAATGACGAATTTCTTTACATCAGTGAACAAGGTTGGACAATAAATTCCAACCCTCAAGATTTTGTCTCCAGTTGATTTCTAGTAAAGGTGTCCACCACAGTCTCCTGCATGAAATTCTTTGAGAACCTTGTCAACTTCTTCTTTTACTAAACAATTCAATAGAATACCTTCATGATTTTTCCAGAAGAGAACATTATATAAAATACAAAATTTTGAAGCTTTCATCTTTAAAAACCTTTTCTTTGTTCTGGATAACCCTGGAGGAGCCTGCAGGTTTAATAATACAAAAATTATATCAACATACCAAGGTGAATCTAAGAAGGCCTGGCTGATTTGTGGAGTTGCCATCTCCTGTTCATTATCCAATTCATTAATATCCAGGGCTTGGCAATTTGTTTCACTCATGAGTTTAGCTAATCCCTGTCCTTTTATAAGCTTTGTGGGTTTTATTTCAATATCATATTCCAATATAGTAGCAATCCATTTACCTCGTTTGCCTTCAATTCCATCCTGGGTTAAGATGTATTTGACAACAACATTTGGTACATAGGCTATTACATGGGAGTACAATATATAGACTCTAAAATCTTTAATAGCTTTCACAAGTGAATCAGCTTGTTTTTCCATGATTTTGTATTTTAATGGTGCACCTCTTAGTGCTTTACTAAAAAAGGCTATGGGTTTCTCACATCCTTGATCATCCTTTTGTAGTAAAATAGCTGCTATGGTGTGTTCTGATGCAAACAAAAATATTATGAAGTCTCTATCAAACTTTGGACTTGTCGGGACTGGTGTTCTAGTCAAAGCCATTTTAATTTCTTCAAATGCTTGTTTGGCTTCTACTGTCCATTTAACCTTTGAATCATTTTTCAACATATTACTAAGCAATCTAATTAATTCAGCTAAATTAGATATAAATCTTCTTAAAGAGTTAATCTTTCCTATGAAAGCTTGAAGTTCTTTGACATTTCTGGGGTGGGGTATCTACAGAATGGCTTCTACTCTAGCAGGATCAATTCTAATGCCATCTTTGGAGATGATATGGCCTAAGAGTCTGCCTTCTTCTAGACCAAGCAGAGACTTTTTAAGATTTAGAGAAATGCCATATTGTCTGCATTTTAAGAATACTTGTTTCAAATGGTCTAAATGTTGTTGATCTGATTTAGAAAAAACAATCAGGTCATCTAGATATATGACCAAGAAATAATGAATTTCTTTTGCAAAAGATATGTCCATTGCTCGTTGAAACGTTGCCCCTGCATTCTTGAGTCCAAATGGCATTTTAACATACTTAAATGTTCCCCATGGTATTGTAAAAGCAGTTTTTTCCTAGTCATCAGGGTGAACCAGAAACTGGTTATAGCCTGAGAACCCATCCAACAGTGAAATCCTAGAAGCACCTATCACCCTTTGTAAAATATGATCCATCTTAGGTAAAGGGTAATTGTCCTTCAAAGAAACCTTGATTACATTTCTTAAATCAACACATAGCCTAATTTCTCCAGTCTTTTTTCTTGTAGGTACTAAATTAAAAACCCACTCTGAGAATTTGATAGGAGAAATTATCCCTGCTTCATACATTCTTTTGATTTCCTTTTCAATTAAGGGAAGTAGTATAGGGTTAATCCTTATGAGCTTTTGTTTGAATGGTTTTTTATTTTCCTTCAGAGGGATTGTCTGTTGAATTATAGAGGTATCATATGATTTCAGATCTTCATAGCTCTAGGCAAAGGTGTCCTGGAATTCTCTCATTAATTCAACATATTTGAGTTTTTGATCAGGGGGCAAATATTTGGATAGTTTTACCATTTTCATATTTTCTTCAGTTCCCAAGTTATAGTCTTCGATGTCTGATTTTAGAGGTTCCATCTTGGGTTTCTTTGGGATATCATTAAAGTCAAAGAGATCTTCCAAAGGAGTTAATCCTTTAGGCAACTGATTATCTTCCAAATTAATAACTTCAGATTCTCCTTCAATAATTTCATCAATGTCCATTTCTTTGAGATCTTGCATTTCTTTATTGGTAAATTTTGTTGGGTGAAGCATTTGAGTTGCACTTTCTGCTGAAATATCTATTTCTATCTTATTTGTTTGATAAAATCCACTAACTGTATCTATATCTATATTAGTGCTAGAAAACTCTTCCTCTAGGGTTAAGAAATTGTTAATCTGAATATCATTGTCAAACACTTGCCAGTTCGTATGGTTGGTCTGTGTTTGATCTCGGCCGTGAACTGATGATTGGGCTCAAATGGTAGTTTACAGGTGCTAGAAAACATTGCTAGGCTATGAGCGTGCAAATTATGTTTTCTTGGGATTTTAGCCAGCTAAGTTTCTAGAAATGTATTGAGAATCTCAATCATTGTTCCTCTGTAAGATATTAATCTGGGATTATTTGTGAGAAAAATTCATTTTATCTATTGAATGATTAAATCAGAATATCCTAATATTGATACCCTAATTGCCCCTAAACTTTTGACTAGTTTACGACCTAGCAACAGAGCTTCGTATTCAGCCATATTATTAGTGCATCTAAAGTTTAATTTGTAGGCATGGCCTTCAACATGATCATTTTCAAGATTGTGCACCCAAATTCCTACTCTTGCTCCTAACTTGTTAACTAAACCATCAAATTCTAAGTACCAAAGGATTTCATGTTCATAGTTAGTATTAGAAGTCTCAAGGATTTGTTTGATAGGAAGATCTGGTTTTTTAGTTTCTTTTGTTTCCTTTTGAGTATCTGATATATCATTGTTCTCAGAAATTTCTTGAATTTGAATAGTAGACTTTTTATTTGTAATTTCTTCTTGTTCAACTACTAAAACTTTTACTTCATTCAAAGGATCAATTTCAGCATTGTAGAGAATGAAAGAATCCATATCAGAGTGAATGGAGTAGATAGGGAAATTTTGAGGTCTCTCCTAGCTACTTACCACATATTTCATTAAAGTTTCTCTGTACAATTTCTTAGGTTGACCAAATACTGAAATAGTAGTATAAGACATGTCCAATTGGAGAGATCCTTGAAGCTTTGCACCCCAATATCTAGATAATAACATGCCATACTTTGGTGGAATATCAGCTACTACCATATCCATTAAGATGGTTTTGGCATGATATTGGACTAGTGATACACATAAGTCTTTGATCAATCCTAGACATCTAACCTGACTTAAATCAAAAGAGAAAAGGTCTTTGTACAGCCTGGTGATGTCTAGGTCTAGTTTCTCCATCACATATTTAGGCATTAAGTTATGAGAAGCACCATAATCAAACATGGCATTATGAAGTATTTTATCATGTATGTTCATACTTACATAGAAAGGAGGAATTCTTCCATCTACTGATTTTCCGTTTATCTCAGGGCCAAAAATCAATTCAGGATGGTCATCAAAAACATTCAGTGAATCTTCATTCACAGAAATTTGCAGTGATCTACTAATTTGACCTCTGTAGACATCATGTTCAGCTAATTTTGACAATGGAACAACTATTTTTAATTTGCCTACTTCAGTGTCAAGATTAAAAGGTTTTTCAGTCTGAGTTCTTGTATTTCGAACAGTTGGATTCTCTTTTTCTGGTGTATTTTCTGTGTTTCTCTCCTTTTCAGGAGTGGGGTTATGGGTTGAAATTGTTTCCAAATCAACTTCTGGACGTTCTTCTGCATTTCCTTTGGGAGGAATAGAAGTGGAAGATTTTCTGTTATGTGGTTGATTATCGGATACATATTCAATTATTGGGTTATTTGGATTAGGATTATTTCTGGAAAGAATATGTACAGGGGTGGTATTGCTCTTTCCTTTGTTGGACTATTTTGTATCTTTCTATTTTTTGGTTTCAGGAACATCTATTCTTCTGCTCCTCAAATTATATTATTTTTGGACTTCATAAATGGTTGTATCATATCCCTCTCTAAAGTCAAATGATTCACCTGACTGTGTTTGGAATTGTTTAAGCATGTGAGCTTCTTGATCCTCTTGGGTCAAGAAAACTTCTTGTTCATTGTTGAGTCCCATCAAATTAATTTGAGTTTCTTCTATTGGTTCATCAGAAGTTGAGGCTTCAGCATAATTTTCCTGGAATGTTTTAGTGTCAGTCTTTACAGCCTTCCTCCAGTGATCAAACATGCTCTTACAAAGTGATTTTGAAGTGTCAAGGTCAAATTTTGTCATTTCAGTGAGTCTTCAAGCAAAATTTGGTCACTAGGCATTAGGTCTAGGGTTTGCCCAAATGTCAGTCCATGTCATGATTCAGCTGAGCCTATCATCATTCATAGGTTTGTCATTATCATGTCAATGTCTAATGAGTCATTTTATACCTTATTCATGCTTCAGTTGTGCCTAGGCAAGTTCATTTCCCTCTC
>APFE031274703.1:127483-141097 GCA_000404065.3 Pinus taeda | reverse complement strand
GTGTTCGACACCGGCTCATTCATTCACATGCCGTGGATTGTACCTATAGTACCTTGAGGACCATCGTCATCATTGGTGGCCCCTCTCGCGTCTGTTAACAACTTTCATCATTGGCTGGTAATCAGACGATGTTCAAGCATGTTCGACTTCGACACCTATATTCACATGTTTGGACTTGTACTTTGTTCGGGTTTGGATGGAGCGCAAGACCCTAGTTCTATTCCATTGTGGACCAGGTTGCAATTTTGTGGGACATCATTACATGACTCATCGATGGATGGCTGCGACCATACCTGAGTCTTCTTAAGGATGGCTACGACCATACCTCTTATCATTATGGTCTCTTCGGCTGGGTGGCTGCGTCCACGCCACAGACCCTCTTCATATGTCTTTTGGATGGCTGCGCCCATACCTGGACAACATGTAATTAAAATATCAATTGTATCTGCCTGTAGGTTCTCCCTGGTGGTGTTCCAGTCCAACAGTCTTGTAAAGCATTTCACCCCTCCCACTCTCTCGGGCTTCATGTTTTAGGGGGAATCTGTTACACAGTAAAATGTCATTGCCATCATGTCAGTCTCCCTACTGTGTCATAAAACCACATTCACCTCACTTATGCTCTCTGAAATGGCTAAAAACCCTCTTTGCCTAAGTTAATTGAATCATCACGTCTGTTCATTAAATAACCGCGCTGACTGGCAGAGGATAATGTAACTGCTCCGCTGCCAGCGCGGAAGCACACGTGTTTTCTGCGCTGGTCCAATTTCACGGATAGCGCGCCCTCCGCTTGTATCATTGAGCGTTGACCAGACCTCTTCTATAATTGATCTGCGATGTCAGTGCGCCAGCCCAGTTTTGCACTCGCGCTGATCCTGTTTAGGCGAATTTGTTCTAACAGCCAACCTTCCAGATGACTCCAGACTTGGCTGTTAGCATTGTTGAGGTCGCCATCCTTTCTCTGGCATGTCTGTTCGACTGACCATCCACTTATCTTGGGGGAAAGATCATCCTTTACCTATTCATGGAGACTCCTTCTCCTTTATAAGCCTCCTCCATTGCCCATGAGCAGCTAGTTTGGAACATATAGACTTTGATAGAGGAATTCTTGGTGCATTAGTGCTGCTTTTTGTAGGCATTTGGTGTGTTGTGTGAGGATTGCTTTTGAGCTTGAGGAAGGTCATGAGTTTGTTGCCTTGTATGTGAGAGAGAGACCTCTTTGACTTGGGAGATTTGCTTCAAAGGTGAATGCTTAGAAGACATGCTGGCTGGACCCTCTAGAGAAGGACTCAGCGTCAGGACTTCGGTTGTACCTTACTCTATTTTCTGATTAATAAAGATAGATGAATACTCTTATGGTTCCATTTCCATTTGTCCTATGAATGATTAATGTAAATTGTATCCTTCCTGACTGATACATAGTTGTTTTTAGTAGATTTTACGCTTGTGTTTGTTCTCTCTCTGCTTGTGCAGTTGTCCGTCCGCGAGGATAGTGGAGGACTGTGATCGGTTGGAGCGGAGGAGCGAGAGGATCATCTCTTCGACAAACGTAGCGTTGGAATCCAAGTAGGTTTCTTTTACCCACTTGTTAATTACAACTAGGAACCTGCAGTGTAGCATTGTTTGATTGTTGCTAGACCCCCTTTGGGCTAGTAGGGATCGCCTCTATCCGTAGAGGGAATTTACCTCTCCAACAAAATGATTAGTTGATTTCTTTTTTATGACTACAAATTCATCTTCATTAAACTCATCTTGCTTAGAGAAGAAATTATTCTTATTGAACCCTTTCTTTTTGTATACCATCCTTTTAGAATCTTCCTCATTATCACTATCATGCTTATCAGGACATTTTGCAGCATAATGACCTATTCTTCCATATTTGAAACAAATAAGAAAGTACTTACCTTTTAGCTTGGATCCTTTCTTTAGTATTCGTACAAATTGTGCCAATTTGGATTCAACATCAGAGTCATCACTGCTGGTATTCCATCCTTTCCCCTTTTTTGATTTTGAGGCCTTAAATGTTGCATCTTTGGAATTTGGAAGTCCTTTTCTCATCTCATAGGCAATGAGGATTCCATGAAGTTCATCAATCTTGAGAGTATCTAGGTCCTTAATTTCTTCTATAACACTTACTTTGGAGTCGAATCTGTTAGGGAGAGATCTTAATACCTTTTGAACAACAATGATTTCTTCAATCTTTTCTGCCAATCCTTTAAGAGAGATGACCACTTCAGCTATTGGGAGAAAGTATGATGCAATATCTTCTTCATCATCCATTTTCAGACTTTCGAATTGCCTTCTATGAGTTTGAAGCTTTTCCTTCTTAACTTTGGAATCTCCATCATATAAACTAACCAGTTTATCCCAGAATTCTTTGGACAAGTCACAATTCATGACTTTTGTAAATTTAGAATCAGTGATTCCACTAGTGATGAACTTTAAGGCTTTTGCATTTGCAATGTAAGATTTCTTTTTTTCTTGACCAGTTGGAAGAGTGGAAGGAGAAATGTACCCATTCAAAACTGAATGCCAAACTTTAGGTCCAAGGGACATTAAGTAGTAGGACATTCTTTTTTTTTTCCAAAACCCAAAATTTGTGCCATCAAACAAAGGAAGCCTTCCTGACACTTCTTGATTTTTCATTGTGACTAAGAATCCTTCTTCTAGCTATTAGGTTGATTATGAAGAACCTAGCTCTGATACTAATTGTTGGAAATATTGAGAGGGGGGTGAATCAATATTTTCTTTCAATTGTTATTATTACTAAATTTTCAAAATTTAAATAGAGAAATGTATAAGTATAATTTTATTGAGTAAAATAATAAATACAATATAAATGTGTTCCAAGCTCCAACTTGGTTTTGATGAGGCTCCGACCTCTAGGGCTTCGACTCTATCTATCCAAGGCACCAACCTTGAGTTTAGGAGTACCAACTCCAAGGACACCAATCCTAATGTTGTTTAGTATAAAGAATGTAAAAATATGCTTACTTGATTGTCAAAAGGCTCTTCACTTGTTTCAATATCAAATATACTTAATTTGTTTGCTTTGTCCATCACTGCTGTAAGAACCAGCTACTTGAGTATTCCATGTTACTACTTATTTCTCACCGCCTCTATCTAAATTATCATTCACTGTATCAGAGTTCTTTGTGAAGGTGAATATATCCCACTGCAGAGACCAGAAAAGCTTAGCAACTGTCTGAGATAGTGTCACTTTGTGGAGACCGAAAACACTATGGGGACCAAGGCGCTGTGACAATGAGGAGCGGCCCTTAGTGTTATTGTGACTTTGCATACCTGTGCCAAGAGATGACTGCGGAACTGTGCCAAAAAAAAGCTGCAGAACTGTGCCAAGAAATGACTGCGGAACAATGCCAAGAGATGACTGCAAAACTACGTCTACTTCAAGGACTACAAAATTGTATCATCCTTAGAAAAACTGCGGAACTGTGTCAACATCAAAAAAAACTGTGATCTGTGCCACGTAAGGATTTTAACTACCCGAGAGAGTATTTTCTTCACGTTTATTTATCCTTTAAACATTCACGAGATGTGAATAGGTCTTCCGCTGATCTCTTTTTAATCTGCTACGTGTGTTGTAATCTGCTCCGTATGTTCTTTCCGTCCACTAAAAACCAAATCCTATATATATGCAATAGAAATCGTGATTTATTTTTTATCAGCCGACTAGCTGAATTCGTCCTTCATTTTCCAGCAATGGAGCCAACTTACCTTGAATTCATCCTTCATTTTCTAGCGATAATAATGTGGGCCCATGATATGTAATGTCTTGGAATTTAGTTATGTAATAATTTCAATGGTATACTTTATATAACGGTTTTTTACTTTTAATGTTTTAGTAATTTTTTAATAGGGGGTAGTGCAATAATAAGTTAAGGAATGAATTCATTTTTTGGTTTTGGTCTCATATAAATACTTTTGATTATTTTAATAATTTGTTTTTAAGGAAGAATAATATATTTCATAAATATATTTTTTGGTTTTAGGTTTATATGATAAGGTCTAGGTATTAGATATTATGTTAGGGTTTTCTAAAGTTATTTAGGGTTTTCCAACTAGGATAGGGTTTGCACATTTTTAATTATGCTAGGGTTTGCTTTTTTAATTATGCTAGGGTTTTCTTTAATGAGGGCTTGGGCATCATGATGTACATTAGGCATTTATGGTATGTATTTAGGATTAGGGTTTTAACCTAAGATTTTTCTAGTGTTAGGGTTTTCATAAGGAAAGGTTTGGGCATGTATCACAAGAATATTTGTCATCACAAATAATGCCATATTGACATCAATGACAACTACTATGAGACAATTGTATGAAGAAATGATCACCCTTCATAAGGCAGTGGTTCCCTTGAATGCAATGAAAAAGAAATCATGGGAGACTGTGAAAGCTCTGAAAGTAATTTATGCAACCATCAATGTGATCCAAGAATGGACACTAAGTACATAAATGCATTATCAGAGTTTTCCAGGAAAAAAGGCAGGACGTAAAATTGGAAAGGGCTAAGGTTAGAATGCTTATACAGGGAAACAAACAAATTTTCACTTATGTGGCCAACATTATAACCACCTATCCACGACTATACCAGAGCTTGGAATCCTTGGTCAAAGTGCACAAGATTCCTTCTATTGGAGCATCTGCAGAAACAAAGGGCAAAATTAATGTTAGGCGGGAAATCGAAGAATTATTTGAGAAATATAAGGCAGGTAACTACTAAAGAATATTTGGAGATCATAAGGCACAATATTCAATAGTTTGTGGCTGGACATGCCAAGTTAAACATGAAGTTTTTCTTGTTATGGAATAATTTTCAAACTAGTTCCAAAACTATTTATCTAGATGCAATGGAGGCAAGAATCAGATATAAGCCAAATCTTCCATCAAAGCTTGAGGACATAGTAGCATAGTACAAGGCTTGGTACCATTATGTTACATCATAGTTACAAGTAGAAGTTGCAGAGCTAGAGTTTCCTCAAGCTCAAGCATAATGTATGGAATTTTGTCTTATTAGGTTCTAGTCACATATTTGTCTTATGTGATTTTGTATTTAGAAAAGAATGAGAAATGCAAATGTAAGTGGAAGTACAAGAGTCAAATATGGAATGAAGTGTCATTAGATAAAATAGAGACAAAATAAGCTCAAGAGTCTTGAGGGAGCTCAAAAGTCACCTCATATGTTATAAATAAACCTACATAACTCAAATAAGGGGCTTGGAACTTGAGATTAGTAGACCTAGCTTCTCTATTCTAGCATAGGACTGGGTGTCGTTCTTTGGAGAAGCAAGTGGTAGCTTCATGTTCCACTATTTGGGTTAGTGTCATATAATCATATTGTATACTTGGAGCTTTCACTTAATGATCAAAATATCTCAAAGCCAACACAATTTCATGCATGTATCGTGGATGTTGTAAGACTATTTTTTAAATGTTTACAATATATTTTATTTTATCCATGCTAATGTCAATGAACTCTTTCATTAACTTTAGTATGTTTCTTATTGGATGTGTTTTGTATTTTCTTACCATCATTGTTATTATCCTGTGAACTATTTTTCAGGCTAACTAATGATTATTTATATCTTTGTGTGTCTCTTCTAGGATAGTACTATTACTTTCATTCTAGAGGCTTTATCTTTTTCCCACTTTCATGAAAGAACTTCTTATGCATTACAATTGATATTACACAAGTTTACTTACTTGTTGATATGAAAGATATGTGTATGTATTCTTATGTGTTAATTGTAGCCAAGGCATATCTTTAAGATCACAGTTATGGAAACCAATCAAATTTCTGGTTGGGACTCCTACTCCAAGCGGTGTGATGTCTAATTGGCACTTCATATCAGGTATATCCCTTGGTTGTGTTGCAGGTGGGAACACCCTAGGGTCTTGGGTTGAAAACCCCAACATAGTGGAGGGAAAACAACAACAAGAAATGCACAGACAAACAATTTAAATACTTATACTACTGAACTAGGAAGAAGTGACCTTACCCGGAGGTCCTACGTTTGGGTAGATCCCACAGGTTTCAAACCCTATGCTTCTTCCAATGCCTTTGAAACTTATAAGTTATCCAAGAAAAGCATATACAACAAAAATAATATAAAGCATATTCATGATATATACGTTAGATCATATAAGCAAATGAACAATTACACATTAACATAAGATTTATAAACAAATCACAACATGGATCAATTCATAAACATGATAAATATCAGGAACAAAACAACATTTCTTTATTGATGTAAGCTACAAGAAAGGTGGAAAACTACAACTTGAGTCTTCCTCCAACTCCAAGTTGAACAGTCCTCCAGATCCGTCCTGTCCTGGCCTCAACAATATTCCTCCATCAACATACACAAGGATATCACAAGAGAGATGAAGAATATCTCAAAAGAGGAAACAAGAGTTTCCTAAAGCTTGGGGTTAGTAGGAGGCACAAGGATTTTGTCAGACTCGATTAGGAATCAATCAACTATAATATCAATACCTCCTCTCTTCTCCCCTTAGGCCTCCCATGGAGGTTTATTTATACTTCTCCAAATTAGTTTTTTCAGATGGGAAACAATTGGGCCATGGGCTGCAATAGGTGAGTAACGGGTAAAACCTGTAAACTCCTCTTGAAATTAAGGAGATTTCTTTTTTTTAAGTGTTTTAACACATATACACGGGTTGGGTATATACTGACCCGTGTGTACACTCTTTTAACACAGGGAAAAGTAACGTATAGGAAATAAAACACTGTTTTTTAGATTTTGGACCAAGTCTAGAAAGGAAGGGTTGCCCTAGGCCATAACCAAAGCATCAAATCTACGAAGAGTGGTAAATGGTGCTATAACAGATGCCCCATAATATATGAGGTCAGAAGGGGTACATGATGGCCGAAATGTATTAAGTGTATAGAAGGAATCATGCCGAGACCAAGGAGGAGTTCACCAAAATTCAACCTGCCAAGCCAGTGAAAGAGATCAGAAAGAAACTATTGTCTGGGGCGAGTATACCCATGCTCAGAGATAATAAAGCATGTCTTCATATCAAGTACAAAAGCAGATGCAATATGCATACAAGTATAAAGGAACTAAAAATACATAATGGATCCTTTGACCATATCCAAATAAGTACATGACTAAATATCACATATAAAGAACTGGTCAGTGATGCTAAAGTACGAAGCTGATCACTAAAGTAAAGCTAATCCAAAAAGTACCAAGTAAAATTGTGGAATAAATGGTACTACAATGCAACTCGGGTTCCAACATATAGGATGTTGCTATAAGGAATTGCAACATGTAAGGTGGATGGTGTCAACTAGTAGAAATAGGAGCAATTGACAAGTGAACCAAGAAATGTTGATGTAAACCCAAGGTCTTCACTGACCGCCATGGTACATTTCTACACCATGGGAATAAATGATTTGAATTTGACCATGTGAGAAATTTCTTGATTACCGTTCATTGAGGTGTACCATTAACAAACGTGAGACTAATCACCGGTAATGATGATGAGAGCCAAGGTACCCAGTACAATCTAACAAGTGTGAACAAATGAGTTGTAGTCAAACACTTGGAAGAATATATCAATCAAGATACAATGATGTTTTCCCACTTTTGATGGCGAAGGAGTCTACAACTGATGACTGCAAACCCTAAGGTACTGCCAAACGGAATCTAGATCTCATTCCCAGAGAAATGAGTTGAATTTGATGGGAAAAGGTCCGCTAGAAGGAAGGCATTAAGGCATCCTTCATCAATATAGCATGAGTGTAACCCATAGGCCAATAATGTGGAAGGAATCAGACGAATAGAGATGTAATAACCCAACTGAAGCACATTTCCAGCGTACACAAGATGTAGCTAGCGCACGATAGAAACCCTTTGAACCAACCACTAATGAAAGCTGATACAGAGGCGAGGAATCCACCAATAGGGTCAAATGGAAACCAAAGCACTGCATGAATCCTAATGTGTGATAATGAAAGTTGGCATCGAACACAAGGGAACCACTCAGAAAAATACCCATGATACTGGTCGATGTTGAGAACAAGGTGACCTATCAATAATGAAAATAGGGCCATGGTGTGGCTCTAGATCTGATCTCAGAGAAATTTTTCATAGTCGATAAGAGAAATACCCGCCAGCAAGAAGTCAATGGAGGCCTTCTCAAACCAACATGAGCAAAGGACCAAACAACTGATGTGATAATGAACATGACTCTCACAACTAGGGTTGTCTGATTGAAAAATAGGTCAAGGGACACCGCAGAGAGGCCGACTCAGGTTTACTTCCCTTGAACAAAAGAATGTCTCAATTGTGACTACATGGCATCATATGATAGCTTTGTATAAGTTTGTCATGCAGGAGGCAAAAGAAAAATCTCCATATGATTGGAAGAGATAACCAATCGGAGGTACTAACTCAATAACAAGGTTAAGGCTCTCCTAAGTCAAACTATAGCCCATCCCAATGGAGAAAAGAATTATTTTTTGAGTGCTTTGTTCAAGGGAAACACAACTGACTCTAGTTGCCATCAAATATGGAAATAATGTCTCGTTCCCGCTCTTTTTTGGGATATATAATTTTTTTTGTCTTTTTCATATTTATTAAGCCTAAAAAGGAATAAAATAATGCTATAGTATGGTGGAAAGAATGAAAGTCGAAAAATCTAATTCTCTATTTCCTGGGAGGGGAACATTCCTATGCTCAATGCAAGGTGGTGAAACTAGTCAATGATGCTCAAAGGAATGTTCTTTCCACGGGTAAAAGGGGATGTCAAGTTGCAGAGGCTAAGTGATTGCAAGGTTGATTTCACAGAAGATATGGTCAAAACATGGCTTGAAAACAAGTCCAAGTGAAGCCGGCTCAAGGCCAAAAGGTGAAAATGGTCAACATGCAATGCAATAGTACAACCCAACACAAAGGATCCTCTAGGGTATAAAGCCAGAAAATAGTGAAGAAGAAAGAGAATGAGTCTTCAATGCACAAGTCATGGTGGGACTAAAGAGGACTCCCAAACCTAAGAACAAAAGTTCAATATGGGTGCCAAGTGACAACAAGGTACTATCTAAGGCACCCATGATAAAGTAGGCTCTACCACAAATATCGTGACACTTCTAAGTAATGAGAAGGTTCTGCGTCATAACTTGGTGGGGTCGATCTTAAGGCCAAAATGGGAAAAGAAACTGATAAATGCACAATGTAGGTAAAAAACCTAACCTAGATGCCAGTTTCGAGAACTAATACCTATCTGAATGGATCAACCATAAAAATGTCCAAAGGAGAAGTCTTCCAAGTTTTGTAGGCATAAGTAGGAACACTAGACAAGAAGTTAATACGTCCCATATATAAACTCTAGATAAAATCTTGTTTTATAGAATATAAAACTTGAAAATGCGTACCTTATATGTACAATATGGTACGAGGAACCAAGCAGCCTTGTGGCTTATGCCTAATAGTTCTTCAGGACAAGCCCCTCACAGGGCTCAGGCCAAGGACTCCTTTGGTAGTTAAAACTCATGGCCTCAAAAAGCTCCTCCTGTGAAGGAAAATCAAATTCCAAGAAATCACGAGAACTACAAGGATCAAAAGAGGGAATTAAGGGGTCACATGTCCCCATAGTAGGAATCACTCGGTAAATTGTCAAGACCAAGTCCCAAGAAGGAAAATAATAGCTCAAAGGATCCTTCTCAGAAGTGTTGAACGTTGAGGATTCAATGCCACATAATTCACCTAAGGTGGGGTAGAGTCCACTTGAACACTTGGAACGAACCAAGGGGTATTCTGTAGTAAATTCAAATTAGGGTTGTGATTATTAGATGCAAGCTAATCAATAGTGACAATATTCCCATTATGAGGAAAACACGTCACTCAAAAGAGTGAAGGCACCACAACATTCATAGTATAGACATAATCATGCCCAAGTAGCATATTAAAGTCAAAAGGGTGATCAACCACCATCATATCAATTAAGACATTCTTCCCACCTAAAGTAATAGGTAATTGAGGAAGAACACCCATAGATTCACCATGTATTCTATCATAGGCTAACAACTGACTATCAACTTCAACAACTTTGGAGAACCCAAAGCTTTCCAAGTCAAGGAGGATATAATACTTGCAGAGGATCCTTCATCCACCATACATCGATAGATGTTTGTGGAATTATCTCTAACCTTTATTTGGAAAGGTGAAAACGAAGGAAGACGAGCCTCGACAAGACTATCCCAATCAAAGGAGACACTCCTAGAACTTGGAGGGGGAACATTCAAAGAAATCAGAATGCCCCATATACCATAAGACTTTGTACTAGAAATCAAACAGACTTTTTTTTTAGGCACTTCACCCCCCCAAAAGAGGAGCGTAATCAGCCAGATATTGCACTAGCTCAACCACATTATCAACGAATGGTTGATGAGACTGTTCAGATTCAGGAGTAGAAGAACCTTCAAACTGGGACCATATCCTTTGCACCTCTGGAATACCAGGGCATAAACGAGTAAGATGATCTCCCTTGCATATCTTAAAAGGAAAATTAGGTTTAAGGCTTCTACACTTAGGTTTCTGATCAACATCCATTCTGACAACATGACTAGCAGTGGTTGATGGAAAGTCCCTAACATGACTTGTAGAAGTTAGTAACTCTTTCCTAAGAGAGATAGGACTTGTGCCCCCAACTCTACTCACAAAATCTGGTGAGTCAACATAAATATGACTCACAAAGGTAGGTTACCTATTGCTAGTATGACCCGGAGTGACTAGACTTATGCCCCCAGCATGACTTGCAGTGGATGAAAGCTCATCTCCAACATGAGTAGCAGAGGTTGATGATGATTCATTGCTAGTATGACTTGTAGTGACTATACTTATTCCCCTAGCATGACTTGCAGCAGTTGAAGGATCATCTCCAACATGACTTGTAGAGGTTGGTGATGAATGGATAGAATTATTCTTCTTCTTCATCTTCCTCTTTCTCTATGTTTTAGATCTCTTATTACAAGATGGGGGAGAAAAAAGAATACCATATTTCTCTTTTAAATAAGATGAACAATTAACACCCATTTGAAGCCCTTGAGATAAAGCATTCATCTGAGAAGCTTCAAGAACATCAGGAATATTCGGAGTGGACCACAACCAAATTGGTAGTCCAACATTCAATCCATGAATATTCAAAGTGGACATCAAGGGGGTACCAACGTTTCCAAAGAAAGGAAAAGCACAATGATCCGCTTTTGGAAGGGTACCTTGGTTGGGCTCCATAGGAATATTGGCCATACCAAAATTATTCATAGATTCTTCCCTTACGAGAATGTATAAACGACTTTCCAAGGAAGAGAGATGCACAATCAAAACCTTTTCCCTTAAGGAGGAAAATCCACAACTTTCAAAATAAATATCAAAAGCCTTTCAAGATCGGTAGAGCAGCAGGTTGGTCACTCAAAATATAAGGTCCAAAAGTGACAAGTCAAACCCACATAACGCCAACTAAATACAATTAGCAAAGAGCACTCGACTATAAAGTCCCTAAAGATGCAACCAATTAAGAAACTTCCAAGTATTTCCGCTCCATGTAATGAGGACAAGACACCAAAATACAAGAAACTGAAGTAAGGGACCTTCTGAAGATAGTATGGGATAATGACGGCCCAGGCCTACTAGCAAAGGTGAGAGAAACAATAATGCTGACTGATGAGCCTCATCATTGGGTAATTATATGGGCCTTAATTCACCTCCTAGCTAGTCAAATCAACTCTTCTCACAATTTATTACATGTTTTGATTATATTTTCTTTAATGAGATGAGTTAAAGTGAGATATTATGCCTAGTGGAATAATATGCATTGAATGCAGGTTTGGAAGAGAAAATCAAGGAATTTTGGAAAGACTAAGGTTTGAAACTTGAATGGGACAAGGGAGAGAAATTGTAGGAGTTAAGTTCTCCTCATTTACTCCTCCCCCATTCGAATATTCCTCCATTAACCACACCAGCTCGGAGTGCAATCAACCAAGTCATCAAGATCAAAAGGTAGCCGAGCAAGTGATAGACAAAGAGTTAGTTCATCTCAGGTTTGGGAGCCGAGCCTCCCTAGATTTAAGGAAGGAATTGGGGACTTCATTTGTATAAGTAGAGAGGCCTGGATCCTCATTAGGATTCGATTTTTTGTTGTAAAAACGCTAGTTCTTTTTGAGCTCCAGAATTGTGGAAGACATTGATGTAATTTTATGTTTTGATAATGAAAATGATTTTTTTTATTTATCTAGCACTGAGTTAACTCAGAGGGTTGAAGCTCTTGGGTTAGGGCCCAACCCTAGTAGCAAAGGCTCTTCTTCTTGTATCTATATGTTTGGCTTAGTTTCATAGATTCATGGTTAAATTGTCTTTAGAAGTATTTCATTGCAACTAATGTGGATTTGATTATTTGTTTATTAGTTTGCTTCCATTTGTGCTTTACTTTAGTAGTAGGTTAGAAGGGATAGAAGGAGCACCAAAAAGCTTCCAGTAGGTGTCTTGGCCTCACCTCTTCTCTCAGGGATCATGATTTGAGGAAAAGACCCTTATGCAGCTCCAAAAAGACAGATTTCCATTTTCTCATAAGATTTAGAGTTTACTGTACTTGAAACGAAATTTGATCAGTTTTTTAGGTGTAGGATTTAATTAAAATCTCTTCCATATTCATTCTTACAGTAGATCTCATCCATGATTCCAATTTATTCAGCAATTTTCCTCATGCATGAAGTAGACAACTAGTTCATTAAATTCTGCTTTTCTAGCTTGTTAGGATTCTTCTTGTTTACATGACTTTTTGGAGATTATAAATATTTGATGCAAAGCAGGTGATTTAGAAATATAAAGAGATATCATAGTAGGAAACCACCTTCCAACCTCATCCTTCCATAATAAATCCTTTCTTTCACCAAGACCTTCACCAATCTCATCATTTTACATAGAAATTCCTCCAAGCATGTTGAGCGAATCCAACAATCTCCTAACCTTGGTTTTGAGTTCTGAGTGATCCTAGGCATTTTCTCACTCCATTCCATCCATCCACCACCTTCCCTAAGCCTTCCATCACCCCCAAAAACCATCGTTTTTCTCTCGGATGTATCCTATAGATACAGGGAATCATGTAGGTTTCTAGTACATCCTGTAGGTTTTCCTGTAGTGTCCTGTTTTGAGGCCGAATTGAGGGAAAACTTCTAGGAAGCCACACCAGTTCACCCAAGCACCTCTCAAACCTTCCAACCATCTCCTAAACCTCCCAACCATCCACCAGCATCACTAAGCCACCTGCCACATCAACAAAATAGATTAGGGTTTACACTTGATTTTTCATAAAAAAAATAAAAAGAACAAAAAGAACAAAACGGATTTATTTTAGTCCTTTACATGCACAATAGTGATTTTTGATGTCTTTAACTTCCATGCTTTAGACAGTAGTATTTCATACATGTTAGCTTGGAATTCTTGTAAAGCATATTTTCTCAGCAGTTAGTCAGAGAATGGTGTGTTTTTAGCTCAGGATTTCAGTCATTTTCCTTATTGCAGTAGACAAGCTTTCTCCTAGAGTAGATTTCTCTTTCTTTCATCAACAATC
>APFE031274703.1:0-106101 GCA_000404065.3 Pinus taeda | reverse complement strand
GTAAATAAGAGGCGGTCGTTTTTAAACTCTTTTTCCGACCGTATAAAGAATGAAAAGATCGTCGGACCCTTGTCGTTTCAGGTTCGTTAATGGAAACGAAACGACGTGATATCGGTCTCTTTTTTACTTTTTCGGATCGATGTCACTACTTACGAAAAGTACTCCTCGATCGTAATGATCGGGCGATTCTTTCGAGCATCGTTTTATACTTTTTCGGGCTCGAGAGACACAACTTTACGAAAAAGGACACCCCTGGAGTCTTAATTTTGCTGTCTTTCCAAACTCTCTAAACATGAAAAGACGCCGAGTTCTTCCTTTGTCAAACTCGTTAAAACTTAATGACATCGGATTTCATCGAAATGACGCTCCTCAAGCATATGCTATCCCCGTCAAGCTTGCCATCCAAAAATAACCGGGGTACTCGCCAGAAATGGTGGGGGAATAAAGGAATCATAATCGTCGTCATCAGCAGTATGTCGCTCTTGAACATGGCACTTTCTGCATTCGTGTCTGGGTGGGGACATCTCATCTCATTTCACATTTTCCTCCATGGGTTTGGGTTATCCTATTTGACCATTCATCTACTCATCGTCTCGTCATCATGACCCCTGATCATTTGACCTCAAATACTGCCAAATCTGTCATTGTGCCGCCGACGTGTTCAAGAGAAGTTGGCCTCTACAAGAATACTCAACCTCCCTCTGATATCTCACACAAAACATATTGTCCCTCTCTGTCTCGTGTCGATGATGTGGGAAACATTATGGCCCACCTTTGATCAAGATCACTTCCTGTTGACTTCAACTCATTATCCAAGAAAATGACCTAGAGACTCCCTTCAGGTACCTTGGAACCTGCATGCCTCAATGGCAGGTTCTTCGTGTTCGACGCGAGGTTTTCATCATTGGCCTCCGATCGGATGATTCTACGGGTGTTCGACACCGGCTCATTTATTCACACGCCGTGGATTGTACCTATAGTACCTTGAGGACCATCGTCATTATTGGTGGCACCTCTCGCGTCTGTTAACAATTTTCATCATTGACTGGTAATCAGACGACATTCATGCATGTTCGACTTCGATTCCTATATTCACATGCTTGAACTTGTACTGTGTTCGGGTCTAGTTAGAGCGCAAGACCCCGGATTGTGCATATTTAGATCCGGGTTGCATTTTGTGGATTATTGTAATCATTACATGACTCATTCATTGGATCGTTGCGACCATGCCTGAGTCCATTCATAGATCCTCATCGTATGGCTGCGTCCATGCCTGGGATCCAGTTTTATACTCTGTTACGAATGGCTGTGCCCATACCACATATATATCATGTACTTGAGATATCAATTTTACTTCTTTTCGCAGGTTCTCCGGCGGCAGTGTTTCAGTCACACATGTTCTTGTAAAGCACTTCACCCCTCTCTCTCTCGGGCCTCATGCTTTAGGGGGCATCTGTTACATAGTAATTTGTCACCGTTTGTCACCGTCCCTGTTACCCCTCTCCCGTATCTTGGAGGACCCATTCCGGGACTTGTGAGAAGTGTCAAGACTTGAAACCACTTGCCTTATTCACCTCTAAACATGAGCTTCATATGCCCTTAAGACATCTCCTGCTCATTGCCCTTAAAAACAACCCCTTTTGCATTAGCGTTGGTTCCCTATGTTATGCCCGTGCCAATGGGGAAAATCCTAATGAAAGGGCGCGTCATTAGCACTCTGTCCCAGAGTCGCAATCGCACCAACCATTTTGGGTAAAGATTTTAACTACTCAAACCTCCGAAGGTTCTGTCCACCTCATTCACCAAACTGATTCCAAGTTGAGTGAGGATGGTTTGGCTTCGAATCTCCTTGGATGGGAAGTAGTTTGCCACCATTCCATGGAAGTTTCCAAGTGATGAAGAAAAATCCATGACTGTGGGGGATTGACCTTATCTCTTCCTTTTCCTCTATAAAATCTTGCCTCCATGGCTTGAGCAAGCTAGTTCTAGTTCTAGTTCTAGTTCTAGTTCTGATAATTCTGACTCTTGTGGAAATACTTGTGGTGAAAGGAAGATATCAAAAGATTGGAGTTGCAAGGAGCCTTCTTTGTATCCATAAGGCTTTACCTAAGTAACGAGACCTTGTCACTAAAGAGAGAGAGAGCTTGGCCCTCATCCCTTCAAGCTTTTGCAAGACTTGTGTAGCTGAGCACCCAGCCAAAGGAGGACTTGACGTTAGGACGCTGGTTGTATTCTCCTTTGTTGAATTATTAATAATAGATGACTATCATTATGGTTCCATTCTCGTTGTACTTGTAATGGTTGATGTTGAATTATATTCTTCCTGACGGATGTATAATTGCATATATTAGATTTCATGCTTGTGTTTGTGTTGTTCTCTTTGTGTGCAGGTGTCCATTCACGTGGATAGTGGAGGATCGTCACCGGCCAAGGCAAAGGAACGTGGGCAACGTCTCTTGTACAAACTAAAGCGTTGGATCTCAAGTAGGTCTTCATCACCTACTCTTTATTTGCAATTAGGAACTTGCGTGATAGCATTGTTTGATTGTTGCTAGACCCGTTCTGGGCTAGTAGGGATCGCCTCTATCCGTAGAGGGGATTTACCTCTCCAATAGAATGTTTTGCCAAAAATTTTGCCACAGCGTATACGCAGGTTGGTAATATGAAACCCGCATACACACAGGCCCTACACACAACTGTGTGGAAAGGGACCCACGTATACATCGCGGACATTTCAAACACAAAAATTAACGGTTCAAAGTCATTTTTCTTTCAAGATGCCAGTCACTTGGCGAGAAAGAGAGCATACCACAGTAGATGATGAGGTCATGAACGATCCTGGTGACTAGTTTTAGAAGTTTTAATTAATGTTTTACCGTTGAATGTTTTGCCAAAAATTTCGCGGCGGCGTATACGCGGTTTGGTAATATGAAACCCGCATACACGCAGGCCCTACACCTGACTGTGTGTAAAGGGACCCGCGTATACGCCGCGGACATTTCAAACACAAAAATTAACGGTTCAAAGTCATTTTTCTTTCAAGATGCCAGTCACTTGGCGAGAAAGAGAGCATACCACAGTAGATGATGAGGCCATGAATGATCTTGGTGCTTTGGATGCATTACGGGGATGTGGTTTGCCAAAATTCTTCAAATTGCCAAATATGAAAGCAAACACACATCTACTCGAGATGCTTCTTGATTATTGGAACATCAAAGAGGATGCTTTTATGATTGACCAAATTCCACTTAGGATAGAAGTGGAAGATATCTATTTCATCACAGGCCTTTCCCGAAGGGGAGAGGGAGTACATGCCCGAGGCAGGACATGGAGCAATCTCTCAATCGAGGACTATGTATAGATATATTGCCCGGGACATCCAAAGAAAGTTGGAAGTCAAATTTCCATCACACATGTGGCGAGTTTATCACTGAGGATAATCCTGTTCACCATAGCTCGAGTGAACGGATCAGCTTCTTTGCACCAGGCATCATGGCTAACCATGAGCGTGGCAGTTGACTATCTCACCACTGTATTTGATGGTGTACTCCTCTTCTGGCTAGCATGAAAAGCCAACTCACCTCTATCAAGAGGAGACAGACCAAAAATTTCAGTTATGGGACTATTTTATGTTCTTTCTTTTTCTAGAGAGTCCCTGCACTTCATCCCAGAGTACCAGTTTCAATCAGTACCCCATGAGATCCACGAATGGGCAGGTGGGCTGACCTGATGAAACATTTGGGAGGTGGGGAGGTCCCACGGACTGCTTTTGATGATGACATCTTTCCCTGTTGGGATCAGTAGATCATCGTCGTTGATGACTACCCCTGTGTTGGGTTTGATTTTCAAGGAGATCCCAATCTAGCATTACCACCGGCCGCAGCATGGGGCGACATTGGTAATTGATTTTTTATGTTATGATTTTTTTTTATTTTTCAAATATAATAATGAATTTTGAAAATGTTTTTGATAGGATTCAAATGACTAATATGATGATCATGTTCCAGATATTGGGCGGTACGACCAGATGAGTTCCCACGGCACAAACATCGCGACCAAGGGGCCGAAGAGGCAGCTGCATACACAGAGCGGGTTCTACACACAGTTCAGTGGCACCTGGTGAGGCTGACTCACTGAGTACCGATGACGGTGATAGAGGACCTTCCTATAGAGATGCAGCATCATGTGGTTGGCATGCCACGCGACTGGGTCCGCACTTTTAGGCGTGTGGCCAATGCAGTAGTTGCCTACTTGGCTGCTCATCCTGAGCCGGGGAATTAGATATAATGGACATGATTATGGGCATTTGAGTCCCAATTTTGAATATTTTTGGACAAACTTATGTACACTCGAGATGCTTTATGATATATATATACAGTTTGACTTTTTGATGCTTAATTTATTGTGATGAATGATTGATGTGCCAGTCTAATGCTTGATTAGCGATAGAATCAGCTAACCAATTATGAGATCTTCGAATATGAAAATAATTAATATAAGTAAATGATCTTTGCAACAACCTCACCCTTAAATACTGGCGATATAGACATGGATTCCTTACCCGATAGATGTTATTTAATTGTAACACTATCAATTGTGAATCAAGATAAACTACCAACAAGTTGATTTCATGAGAAATTGCCTCGGATAGCAAATTTATGACGGCAGTATACTCAGCCATATTGTTTGAAGCGGGACCGATGGACACTCCCCTTGATACCATCAATTGACCAATTAGATAATAGAGTACCCAAGCTGCGGAAGCAAGATTCCGAGTGTGCTGACTAGCACCATTGGCAAATCCAAAATAAATCAAGTCATCCATCAACACCTGCCAAAGCAGACCAAAAAGTGTTGATATCAAAAAACTCTCGATAAAAAATGTACAAATATACAAAATGTACAAAGAAGCCATTGCCTAGCTGCTACTTAAGCAAAGTACTTCTTAAGGTAGAGCCTGTTTCGAGGCTCCACCATTTTGTTTCCTTTGAAATTGATTAACTCATACGACCCTTTTGTTAAAACTCGTTTAATTATGAAGGGACCGTACCACATAGGCTTGAATTTACCTACCCCCAAGGCGTCCTTATCTTGGTCATATACCAAGACAAGGTCACCTTCAGAAAAGACATGAGGATGGACAGATTTATCATACTGGGTTTTAACTCTTTTCTTATGAGCCTCATTTACTGTGGCTACATCTCGACACTGCTCATCAAGATGTTCCAAGTGAAGGAGGCGCTCTTCGAGACTAGAGGTCTCTGGAAGGAGCTCAATAGCTAATTTAAGAGATGGAATTTCACATTCGACAGGAAAGATAGTTACATCCCATAAACTAACTGAAAATGTGTAAAACCTGTAGCAGTCTTGACAGAGGTTCGGTATGCCCACGGAGCCAGATACAACATAAGATGCCAATTGGATCGATTTTCATCAATTGTCCTTTGCAGGATTGTCTTAAGATTTTTGTTTACTACCTCGACCTGTCCATTGACCTGAGGATAATAAGGAGACGAATGCTCCTGCCAGAAACCCAATTTGAGAGCCAATTCGGACATTAGTTGATTCTGGAAATGACTACCATGGTTAGTGACAATCTCTCTTGGGATACGGAATCTTGAGATAATCTGATTAAAAAGGAACAATGCCACTGTCTCACTATCGTTTTTATAAGTGGGCATGGCCTCAACCCACTTCGTAAAGTAGTCTACGGCCACGATAATATACTTGTGATTCGTTGTTGAAGGCGGATGACAAGTTGTAAAATCAATACCCCCTTAGTAAAGGGACCGATAGTGACAACGGGAAAAAGAGGAGCTGGATGTGCGAACATCTTCCATGTATAAACTTGGCATGGGTGACAGCGTTTGACCGCTTCAACACAATCTTTAAAGAGTGAAGGCCAAAAATAGTCGACACGCAAGATACGGTGAGCTATAGCAAGCCCTGATAGATGACCACCAGAAGCTCCACTGTGGTAGTAATTGAGCACTAACTCTGCTTCCTCTAAGGTTAAACAGCGCCGAAGGATTGAATCAACCCCCTGACAATATAATGTATCACCAATAATAACATAATTTTTAGCCAGGTGACGTAATTTTCGACGTTCATTCTTAGAGAAAGTAAAGGGAAACTTCGAAGTCTGGAGATAAAAAATGATATCTCCGTACCAAGGGTTGAGTGAAGAGATGAGGAATAAATGTTCGTCGAGAAAAATTTCCTCATAAACTGTATCCTCTCCACAAGGCAGCTCAGAAATTAGCTCAGCAAAAACCATATATTTCTTAGATTTAACAGACAAGAACTCGAGATCAAATTCTTTTAGAATGACTATCCATCGATTATATTTTCCCCCAATCACTTGCCTACTGAGGACAAACTGAAATGGGTTGACCGCTGCTAAGACAAAGGTTTTGCGTAGCAAAATATAATGGCAGAGCCACTAGACAGCATGGACAGCTGCCAAGGCTAACTTCTCAACCGGAGAGTAGCGGAGTTCAGGAACTATCAAGCCTTGGCTCAAATAATAAATCAAATGCTCTATGAGCTGCAGTGAGATATAAAAGGAAGTCCCTACCATAATCCGGTGGACTCAAAAGCGGGGCAGAGACTAATGCCTTTTTCAAAGCATCGAATGACCGCTGTGTAAAGTCGTCCCAAACGAATGGAACTCCTTTGCAAAGAAAACACATAAACCCTTTAGTGATCTCAGCATAATTCGCTATAAACCGTCTTAAGAAATTAGCCTTCCCTTGAAGACTTTGAAGTTGTCGAATTGAGGACGAGGGAGGCAACTAGACTATTGCCTCTACCTTGAAGGGATCAACTCTAATCCCTTCATTTAACACAATGAACCCTAACAACCGACCGGACGTAACCGCGAAAATGCAATTTTTGGGATTCAACCAGATTTTATAAAAATGACATCGCTCAAAAACCATTCGAAGGTGACTGGGGTGATTAGTTCTCTTTCGAGAATGAGCAGCGAGATCGTCCAAGTACGCTTCGATGATATGTTTGATGTCATGGAAAGCATATGACATGGCCTACTGGAAAGTAACTCCAGCATTTTTGAGACCAAATGGAATCTTTCTATATGCAAAGGTACCCCAAGGACATATAAAAGCCATCTTATGTTGATCTTCAAGACGGATAGAAATTTGATTATAACCAGAAAAACCGTCCATGAAGGAAAAAATATCATTACCCGCACACTCGTCAATAATCTGATCAATGAATGGCGTGGGATAATTATCTTTCAGAAAATCCTTGTTTAGGTCCCTAAAGTCGATGCATACTCAGATTGTTCGTTGCTTTTTATCCACAGGGACTGGATTAGAAACCCAATCGGTAAGAGGAACAGGGTATATGAAACCCGCCTTGAGCAGCTTCTCTACTTCGGCTTTAATGGTTGCTGCTTTCCTTGGGTTAACCGGTCGAAGCCTTTAACAAACTAGCTTGGCATTTTCATACGTCTTGATCTCATGCTAAACTATAGAAGGATCAATGCCAGGTATTTCCTCATAAAACCAAGCAAATACATCTCGAAATTCCTTGAAAAGGTCAGTGTAAATTTGAACTTCTTCAGGGGAACATTCGATTCCGATGAAGAGATTCTCGATCACATTAGGGTCCCTAGAGATGTTTATAGATATCGTTTTTGAAATCACCGACATATTACCTTCGGCACAGAATTGTGATGGAGCCAAAGGATTTGATATCGCACAAACATCACTAGTAAATAGCTCGAAGAACCTAGATTCCACTTCCTGCAATGGAGGAAGGAAATATGAATGATGGTGTAAGTCTTCCCAAGGTCGATCTACACCCATCATTATTTCAAGGATTGCTTCTTCATAAGCTAAAACCATATCTAGGCAGTCTAAGGAAAAGGTGGAATCAAGGGCCCAAGCCGGGGCCACATCACCCTCAAACTCCTCTTGGGAAAAAGGAGTGGAGTGGTCTTCTGTAGAGTTAACGATGGACTGATATCTAAGCTCAGCTGCAGACATAGGGAATGCCATTCCATTTACTTGTCCTTCAGCTAATGTGGTCATAGGCGAAGGCAAGGTCCAAGGGTCAGAAAAATAATGATTTCGGAGAACTCTTCTCGAGGAGACTCCTTAGATGATGAAACAAAATTCATTCTAGTGATAGGAGAGGGAAAATCAAAGGTACCCATCAATGAGGAATACATCCCAACTCCTAGATTCTTAGTAGGCGAGTGACGGTTATCCACTAAAGGAACAGTAGAGTCAGAATTTGCTTGAGGATCAACTGGACAATAATCCAATTGATCAACCTTAACGATTTTCCCTTCATGAGGAAAGAAAATGACACGAAACAAAGTCAAAATGACGGCATCCATTTCATATACCCAGTTCCTTCCTAAGAGGAGATTATAGTCTAGGTTAGCATTTATGACCTCTATTTCAATATTTACAACCTTTCCCCCAACACATATAGGAAAGGCCGGGATAATCCCATGCAGCTTATGAGAATGCCCATCAGACGCAGTCAGGAGGGTAGGTGAAGGAACAGCCGAAGGAGATCCAATGGCCTTCAAACATGACATCGACATGACGCATGTGGAAGCTCCTTCATCAATAACGATGCAAAAAATGTTAATCTTTCGGTATGTAGACTTTATCTGAAAAGCCATGTGATGAGGGAGTCACTTTTTGACATTTAACATGTCGAAACTGAGCACTAAAGAGTTGGTTGGATCAACTGCCCCAATTGCCGAGAGTAAAGCACTTCGTTGAGCCAGACACGACTGGAGAACCTCTAAAGCGGACATGGCACATGGACTTTGAGCTAGATCCTCCACAATGGAATAATTCTGGGCTGCCCTAGCGTTAGGATTAATAGTCTGGCATTTAGTGGAACCTTTCAGTATCCATGGTATAATCTCAAGAGGGGGTCGCTCAATATGAAGGTCGGTATTTCTGGGAGCAATTTTGTCCTTGGAAGTTTCGGCTTCACTGTAATCACGTGACCGAGTAGCCACATGGAAATAAGCACCCATCATGAAAACATTCGATGATTTCTCCCCTTCTTGGTTGCCCCCAGACGAGGTACCAAGATTTGAACTCGCGCCAGCAAGCAATTGCTGCCCTTGGGAAAAGGGTTGGTTAACACAGCTTGAGAACTAGAAGCCCCTTGTTGTCCTAAAAAGCGCTGAGCATCCTGAATCTTCGGGCAGAGATGAGTTAAATGGTCTCCACTACACAACTTGCATGGAAACTTAACTTTCTTTCTAGACTCATTTCTACCCCCACCAGCATTATTGTCAGATTTATTTGTGTCAGCCTTCCCATCCTGGTTCTTTTTCTTACCTCATCCTTTCTTTTTCCCATTGGAGTTTTAATTTCCTTTTGGATTATCAGATTGGACGGCATTAATCGAAGAGGGTTGGGAAGATGAAGTAGTAGACGATGTGACTTCGTTGTTAGAAGCAGTTTGCAATGACAAATGCTGCAATTGGCTCAACAAGTTCACCGCATTTGTGTCTACTGATCCAACGATACCATCCCCATGGGGACCTAGCTTCGACTTGGATATGTTAACCTTAGACCCAAGAGCATCTGGAAAGTATTTCTGTAAGATCCCAGACTGAGAGCAGATCAATTCTAATTGCTAGGCCCTAAAAATAGCTTGCTCCTCAGAATAGACTCTGGACATGGAGACATTTTTAGAGATCTCAGATTGTAAAGATTTCAAAAACCATTCTAGACAGTACTCTGGAGGGATTTCGGCTTTAATGAGCCTCTTTCTCCGTCTCCATTCCTGAATATGATCAGAAATGTGAGTTGCCATGTCTTGATGAAAATTGGCCAGAAGTTCAGTTCCGGCATCATAACGAACAGGCAACTGGAAATGATTTAAGAAAATATTAGCTAAGTTGGTGAAAGATGTAAAGCTGCCCCTGGCAACTCTATATACCATTTGGTTGCATTACCAGTCAAGGTGCACTGGAAAAGTCTCAACCTAACTGAATCATCGATAAGGGAGTTCGATGAGCACCACAAATGGAATGTGGTCACATGGTTGCCTGGGTCTTCACCGCTCTTCCCTTAGAATTTTGGAATGTCCGAAGGGAGTTTGGTTGGGACCGGAGGCCAAGCCAGATTGTATTTGATCGGATCATTTGTTAATTTTGTGAGATCTAGCAAGTTCAAAGTTGCCAAAAACAGAAGCCTAGGAGGACCTTGAGGATTCCACCCAGACTGGGCCAAACTCCCAAAGTTCTAAAAAGATTGGCCTGGATTTTGGAAGGCACCAGGCTGCTCGAAGTAACCAACAAAACCAGCTAAACCAAAAGGCATACCTTGTGATCTAGCATAACCCGGAGTTTAACCAACTCTAGTCGCAAAAACCTCCATAATCGACGAAGCTTTCTCCTAAAGGATTATAAGGAGTTGATAACCGTTGATAAGGATCCCAAGAAGAAGCTAGGGGAGGAATGCTTCGAAATGAACTAACCGTGGAGTATGGCCTATTCCCTTGTTGGCCGGAAAAGCGAATTCCCAGTTCCCATCCTACTAACCACAGGGTTAGTCCAACCTTGAAAAGATTGCTACCTTGTCTTAAAGAAGAGAAAGGCATAGATCCAATTGTTGGGTTGGAATGTGGTATATGACCACTTCCAAAAGGAAAACCCTAGAATGAAGCCGATCCACCCATCATGGAGGTGGAGGCATTGAATGGAACTGACGGAACACCCTATGAATGGGTGCCAAATGGGAAGAATCCAGAACTAAAAGCATTGGTTTGGGTACTTCCATTCGTAGAAGGAATGGAGGTAGACCCAACTAATGATGTGCTAGCAAAAGACCTGAATAAAGAAGTAGAGGGGATGGAAATAGTTCCTCCCCCTTGTACAGATACTGGAGTCTGCATAGTCGTAGCACTTGTAGTAGAAGCCATGCTTCCAGTAGTGGTCATCAATGGTAAGGGTGTAATGTGACCTGGACTTGACGGTCTATGTGCTGGAGACCCAACGTATTATAATACTTCTGGATGACTAGAAGGTAGGGGAGAATTTGGAGCCACTAACGACTCTGAAAGTTCTTCTACCTCTACATTATCTTCCGCCTGAAAGAGAACTCGAGAAAGTACTGGAGTATTTCTCTCTTGTTCTGTGGAAGTACCAGGTCTATCTTGAACACTAATGCCCTTGAGAGGAGGATCAATCCCTGATGCGTCAGTTGCCATGGGATGAAATGCACCAACAATATTACCTCTATGCCTTCTAGGAGAAGGCTCTAAACTTAGTGGCGAAAGACCACGAAGTCTTCGAGACCGTCTAGGTGATCAATCAGACACTTTGAATTTTTTGTTAAGATCTAACTAAAGACTCAAAAAATTGAAATCTAGGCCAACTAGGAGCACATAGCACACTCTATAAAGTCCCTAAACATATCAGACAGTCAAACAACTTCCAAGTATTTCCGCTCCGGGTGATTAGGACCAGACACCAAAATACCAGAAAGTGAAGTAAGGGGCCTTCTGAAGATAGTCTGGGATAATGACGGCCCAGTCCTATCAACGAAGGTATCAGAGGAAGTTATGCTGACCTCCTAACAATAGCCTGCGCCGATGCAAGCCCCCAAGCTTCGCAAGGGTGCCCTCTAGTATTACCATTGAGAGTGATACAACGTTGACCTCAGGTGCCATGGGATTCCCCTCCGCAGCCACCTGTGTAGATCCCTAGGAGTAGCAACTAAGGTTACCAACTTGTATCAGAAGCTAGGTGAAACAGTCGTGAGGTAAGCTTGGACAAGTAGGAGAGGGGGTATCTCTCTTTCCTGTCTTCATAGACCCTCGTGCTTAACTCCCAGATCCGGAGCTTTCCTAGTCTTCCTAACGCTATTGGATTTTCACTCACTATTCAGACTCCTATGTTTGATAGTTTAAATGGCCTTGGAGAGTTAACTCTCCACTCACCTAATCCAAGGCCCTAAAATATCCTAAAACTTGTTGGTGTGTCTAAATTGACAAATATCAAAAGTTCTAGTATATTTTAAATTAGCACTTGATTTTAAATGGGTTGTTATTTAAGTCAAGGGATAAGCGGAAGTGAAACGAGTGGTGTTTTGACGCAAAATAAATTAATAAAAACCAAAGTACATGCAAATGCACTTTTTTTTTGTTTTTCGATGAAAGAAATTTCTACAGGGTTCATAGGAACTTCAAATAAAGTTACAACTTTTTCTTTTCTTTTCTTCAAACTTCACACTCACAAAAGCTAACAAAACTATGGATGCCTAGAAAGATGCACAAATTAATCCTAATGCAACAAGTACATGCTGATGCAAAATTCAAAACTACTCTTAAATAAAGAGATGAAAGTTGCTTGTTTATCAATTTTTGATTTGCACTTAAAATGTTTAGATGGAATATAAGTTTTTGTTGCTTATTTCGTCTAAGTACTAAAAGCAAGATGAAGACAAACAAAAATGCACTTTCACTCAACAAAAAGGAAAACTAAATCAAAACAAATTTCAAGAAAGCAAAACAAAGTTTCAAGAAGTTTCCTTTAAAAGCAACACAAAAACGACTTTTCAAAAGTGTTCTAACAAGATTGAAACTTTATGATCGAAGAATAGGCAATAAAACACTTTGCGAGTTTGCAACACAAAACCAGTGAGAACTCAACAAAAAATGGCGCTTCAAAATTCTCTTAACAATCAAAAAGCAGCGAGACGAGCTTAGCGATGAAAACCAAAAGACTGAAAAGACAACTTTCAAGAAAGTGTGAAACAACAACTTTCAGAAAGCAAAGAAAAGTATATGGTCATAAAAATATAGTTTGCACATGCAAACCAAAAAGTCACCAAAACAAAACTCAACACAAAGATTGAAATCAATCTTTTTTCCCTGAAGCCACAGAGCAGCCAAGATTCCTTGCAAGAAACCTTATGTGCTTAAGCAAAAACAAATGATGTTTGTAAGAAAAACAAACAAGACCGACCTTTTCACAATGAGAGAGAAATCAAAATAAGATGTTTGCTGTAAAACTAAAGATTGTGACAGAACAGTAACTATTCCACACTGGATCAGACTAGCATACAAAATTCCAAAAACAAAAAGATTTAAAAATCTTGAAAATTATAAGATATACGTGACTGTGTTTGTACACATATGCATGTATACACGACAAGGCTTAAGGAAACATGCGTATACGCAGGTTCACTTAAGGAAAGATGCGTATATATGCTTCTATAAACAGAAAAAACAGCGTATATAAAAGCTTTCAAGAAAAACAAAAACAGTCTGGAAAAAACTGATCAAAGCTTGCAATTCAGGAATAGACTACACAGCAACAGAAAGTGAACAGACAGCTGAGCCCTGATTGTCTTGAAAATACCCAAACTAGGAACAACAATATTGTTGTCACCAGCGAAGTCACCAATCCTGTTGTGGGATAAATTCCCCTAGGGTCTTGGGCTGATACCCTAGTAGACTGGAGGTTATCTATTCAGAGAAACACACATTCCATACAGCCATAATGCTACTATAAGCAAACTCTACGATAGGGGGCGTACCTAAGGTCCTACGTTCGAGAAGAGCCTTCCAGGGTCCAAACCTTTCTTGGAGTTCATTTTTCTCCTTTGACCTACAAAACAATCAATTCAAGAAAGTACAGCACTATATGGACTAAACATCATAAAGAAACCATCTTCATATTATAAGGAAAGGTAGTTAGTTATGCAATTAAACAACCATTCACATATGAATCATAACATGAATATCACAAACATGAAGAATATTTATATCAAGAACAAAGACATGTGTTTCTTTTATTATAGACAAATAAAGTACAGAAAGGAATAATTTCACCTGATTCATCCTTTCGCAGGCTCCAAGTGGAACTGTCTCCCGGATTCATCCAATCTCAAGCCTTTAGCAAACTCCTTCCATGACTTACTCCATGACATCTCAAGTAGTATGAAGACATCAACACACACAAGGAAACAAGAGTTTCCTGTAAAAATGGGGGAAGTGCAGGAGGCACTAGGATCTTCAGACCTGGTTAGGGAAATCTGAGCATAGTAATCTTTCTCTCTCTTCTCTCCTCCCTTTGGCCTTCCCATTGAAGCCTTTTTATACTTCTCCCAAAGTAGTTTTTTAGTTGGGAATTCGTTGGGAACAGTTGGGCCATGGGCACTAACAGGTAATCAACAGGTGAAACCCATGATCTCCACCTAAAATTAAGGATATTTATTTTTTTTAAGTGTTTTTAAACATATACACGAGTTGGGTATACACAGACCCGCATATACACGCGTTTAGCTCAGGGCAATGTCGCGTATAGGGAATAAAACACTATTTTTTAAATTTTGGACTAGGTCTGGAAGGAGGGGTTGCCCTAGGCCATGAGTGCAGCAATACAAACCTCAAGAGTGAGATTTGGAGCTATAACAGATGCCCCCTAATATATGAGGTCAGAAGGGGTACACGATGGCCGAAATGTATTAAGCAAGTCCATGGAAAGGAAGTGTGTTGCAAACTGAGAAGGACTTCACCAGAATTCAGCTTGCCAAGCCACAAAAGGAGATCAGAAAGAAACACTGTTTGAGACGGGCATACCCATGCTCAAAGAAAGTATACCATGTCCACATATCAAGTACAAGCGGATCCACTAAGTATAAAAGTATAAATGACTGGAAAATACATAATGGATCATCTGATCAAGATCAAATAAGTACATGTCTGAATATCACATATAAGAATGTCAATGATGCTGAAGGATGAAGTAGATCACTGATATCAAAGACTGATCCCAAAAAGTACCAAATGAACATGATGGAATAAGATGGTACTACACTACAAACTCAGGTGCCAGCATATAAAATGTCGCCATGAATGACTGCAACATATAAGGTGAAGTGGTATCAACTAGCAGCAACAGGAGCAACTGTCAAGTGAACCAATGAATGTTGATACAACCTGAGGTCTTCACCAACCACAGTGGTATATTTCTACAGCATGGGAATAAATGATCTGAAGTCGACCATGTGAGAAATCGTTTGATTACCGATCATTGATGTATATTGTTAACAAATGGGAGACTACTCACCGATAATGATAATGAGCGTCAAGGTACCTAGTACAATCCAACAAGTGTGAATAGATGAGCTGGAGTCGAACACCTGTAAGAATCTAACAATCAGGAGACAATGATGGTTTCCTGCTGTTGATAGTGAAGGATCTGCCACTAATGATTGCAAACCCCAAGGTACTTCCAAATGGACTCTAGATCTTTGCCCCAGAGCAATGAGTCGAAGTCAATAGGGAAAGATCCACTAAAAGGAAGGCATTGAGGCATCCTCCATCAATCTAGTGCGAGTGTAACCCGTAGGCCAATAATGTGGAAGGAATCAGATGAAGAAGATGCAGTAACCCGACCGAAGTACGTTTCTAGCGTACACAAGATGTGGCTAGTGCACGGCAGAAACCCTCTGAAGGCCAAGACGGATTGTACCTAATTGGATCGTTTGTCAACTTAGTCAAGTTTGGCATATTAAGCATGGCCAGAAAAGAAATTCGTGGAGGACCTTGGGGATTCCACCGAGATTGGGTGCAGTTCCTAAAAGTCTGAAAAGAATGACCTGGATTTTGAAAGGCACCAGGTTGCCCGAAGTAACTTGTATAGCATACTGCACCAAAGGGTGACCCTTGTGGTCCTGCAAAATTCTGAGTTTCACCAACTCCAACGAAAATCCTCCGTAACTTGTAAAGTTTCCCCCTAATGAAGAATTGTAAGGAGCTGACAGCCCTTGATAAGGGTTCTAAGCATTAGCTAAGGGTGGAAAACTTTGAAATGAATTAACCTAGGAGTACGGCACATTCCCTTGTTGGCCGAAAAACTGATTCCCAGCTCCTATCCCACTAACCGTGGGGTGTGTCCAACTCTGAAAAGGATTACTGCCTTGACTTGTAAAAGGAAAAGGCATAGACCCTACTGTTGGATTGGAATGTGGTATATGGCCACTTCCAAATGGGAAACCCTAAAAAGAAGTTGATCCACTCATCGTGGACGTAGGCAGCTGATGTTACATTCAATGGAACTAAAGGAATACCTTGAGAGGGCATTCAAAAAGGGAAAAATCGAAAATTGGATGCATTAGCTTGAGAACTTCAACTCATTGACAAAATGGAAGTAGACCCAAATAAGGATGCGTTGGGAGTGTTAGAAGGGATGGAAATAGTTCCTCCCCCTTGCACATATATGGGAATCTACATACTTGCAACACTCGTGGTGGACACCATTCTTCCAGCAGTGGTCATCAAAGGGATAGATGTCTGTGGACCTGGGCTTGAAGGCCAGTGAGTCGGAGTTCCAACCTATAACAATGCGTTTGGATGATCAGGAGGGAGAGGAGAATTTGGAGCCGCAACCGACTCTGAAATCTCTTCTACTTCAATACTATCTTCCGACTAGAAGAGTACTCAAGAAAGAACTGGTGTTTTTCTCTCTAACTCTGTAGTAGTACAAAGTTTATCTTGTGAACTAATGCCCCCAAGTGGAGGATCAATCTCTGATGCGACTACTACCACTGGTTGAAAACCACTGCTAGAATCGCTCCTACACCTTCTAGGAGAAGGCTCTGGACTCGCAGGTGAAAGCCCACGAAGTCTACAGGACCAATTAGATGGTCGGTCAACCACTTTGAATTATTTTTGTAAGATCTACTTAAAGACTCAAGAAAATTGAAAGTTAGGCCGACTAGGAGCACAAAACACACACTAAAAATGTTCCTAAGGAGATCAGCAATCAAACAACTTCCAATTATTTTTGCTCTGGGTGATTAGGACCAGACACCAAAATACAAGAAAGTTAATAATAAGGGCCTTCCAAAAATAGACTGAGTTAATTGTCTACTAGCGAAGGTATCAGAGGTAGTTATGCTGACCTCCAGACAATAGCCTTTGTCAGTGCAAGCCCCCAAGCTTCACAAGGGTACCCTCCAGAAGTACTGCTAAACGTGATGCAATGTCAACCTCAGGTGCCACGGGATTCCCCTCCGTAGTCGCCTGTGTAGATCCCTGGCATAGGTAACTACAGACACCAACTCGTATCAGAAGCTGGGCAGAACAGTCGTGAGGTAAGATCCGATAAGTAAGAGAGGGGGTATCTCTCGTCCTTATCTTCACAAACCCTTGTGCTTAACTGCCAGTCATGGAGATTTCCAGGTCTCCCTAATGCTATTGGATTTCACACTTTAATCAGACTTCTATGTTTTACAATTTAGAGTGGCCTTGGAGATTTTACTCTCCTCTCACCTAATCCAAGGCCCTAAATAAACCTAAAACTTGTTGGTGTATTTTGATGACAATACAAAAAGTTCTAGTTTATTTTATTAAGCACTTGATTTTAAGTGGTTGTTCTTTTAAGTCAAAGGGACAATATGGAAATGAAACATATGGTGTTTGTATGACGCAAAAGAAATTAATGAAAAACTAACTTATATGAAATGCACTTGTTTGTTCTTCGATGAAAAGCACTTTCTACTTGGGTTCTAAGAAACTTCTACAAAGCAAAAAAAAAAAATATCCTTTTCTTTCCTTATAGCAGACTTCACACTCACAAAAACTAAAAAGACTATTGATTCTTTAATGATGCAAAACTAAACTAATGGAAGGTGTACATGATAATGCAAGATTCTAGATTACTCTAAAAATAAATGAAAGCAATTGTTTATAAGCCAACTTAAGTGTTTGAAAATAATATGAATTTTGAATACAAATCTTCTCCAAACAAGGACTAATCAAAAAGATCACAAATCACTCTCAAGAAACCAAAAGAAACCAAAATCAAACTTGGCAAAAGAAAGCAAAAACAATGTTTTTTAAGAGCTTTTCTTTTTCAAGAAACAATGAAAACAACTTTTCAAAAGCACTCAATATGCCACTAAAGACTCAAAGACCGAGAGCAAAGCACAAGGAAACTTTGTAAATTACCAATTCAACACAAATGAAAACTTGAACAAAAAAGGGCTTCAACTTGCACTAAACGATCCAAAAGCAGCAAAATAGCTTTGAGAAATTGACCAAGAAGTCAGGAAAGAAACACTTTCAAATTCATCAAAAAGAAACTTCTAGAAAGCAAGAAAAGGTGTAAGGCCACGAAATGGTGGAAAGCAAAGCAAGTAGACCAATAATCAAGTTTGACACAAAGATTGAAAACAATATATTGTTCCTTAAGACCAAAACAATCAAGAACCTTGATAAGAAGCCTTATGTGTTCAAATGCAAATCATAAAACTCACTCAAAAGCAAACCTAGGCCAAAAAAATTTCAAAACAGAAGAGAATTCATAACAATAAGCTCACTAAATAATTAAATTCTGAAGACAGAAACTAACCACTCAGAAACCAAACAGAGCAAGAAACAAATCTTTTTGACTAGAAATATTTGAAAAAAAATGCAAAAAATGGTATATGCGACTGTGTTCCAGCATAGGTGCATGTACACGCACTTCTGACAAAAGAAACTCACGTATACACTGTTTCAGTTCACAGAAACAAGCGTGTGTACTCTTCTGTAAACAGAAAAAGGTGTGTATACTAAGTTTTGCCAGAAAAATAAAAAACAAGGCCTGATCAAAAAGATCAAGCTTGAAGTCTGAGTTCCTATAGGAGCAAGAAATACTGTCACAACAAGCAAACCAAGAACTAAGCCCTGTCTGACACTAAACAACCCAAACTACGAATAACAAGATTGTTATCCCCAGTGGAGTCACCAATTATGTTATGGGAATAAGCACCCTAGGGCTTTGGATCAAAACCCCAACAGAGAAAATGTAATCTACAACAAGAAACACACATACAACTTAGGAAACATGCTTAAATAAACAAACTATGCATCGATGAACATACCTGGATGTCCTTCATTTGCGTAGTTCCAGCAGGGTTCAGACCCTCTGCAACTCTTGATGATCTTCGAATCTGCAGATCAACCAATCCGAACATACATAGCAGCATATAGATAAATCATTTTAATGAAATCAACTTTATATCATATAAGTAAGATTATTAGTTATACATCTAAATGACATTCATACATGAGTTATAACAACATCTGATGCATAAACAAGGTCAATCTCAGGAACAAGACAGTGTTTCTTTTTATTGTAGAAAACTATAATAAACATGGAAAGAGTTCACCTGAGTCTTCTTCTTCCATCTCCAAGTGGAACCGTCCTCCAGGTTTGTCCAGTCCCAGTCTTCAACAGCTTCCTTCCATAACCAATACCATGATATCTCAAGCAAGTGGGAGAGTATCAACACTTAAGGAAACAAGGGTTTCCTAAACTTGGGGAATTGCTTGAAGCACAGGGTTACTTCAGACTTGGTCAAGGGATAATCTCAGTATAGTAATTCTACCTCTTCTCTCCTCCTTAAGGCCTTTCCATAGAAGTCTTTTTTATACTTCTCCCAATTAGTATTTTAGTTGCGAAACAGATGAGAATAGTTGGGCCACGAGCACTAGGAGGTAATCAACAGGTAAAACCTGTGAACTCTGTCCATAGTTAAGGAAATTTAATTTTTTTTAAGTTTTTTAACACATATACACGGGTTGGGTAGTGACGAACCCACATGTACACACTTTTATCATAGGGTAAAGTAACAGGGAGTAAAACACTGTTTTAAAATATTTGGACCAAGTCTGGAAGGAGGGGTTGCCCTAGGCCATAAGCCAAGCATCACAAATACTGAGGGTGATATTTGGAGCTATAACACTTATCATCTTTCTGCTTGATTTCTTGGGTCATTGGGTGCTCAGTGACACTAGGACATCTAGGTTGTCATCCATTCAACAGTATGTGAACTCAGTGAGTCGAGTTATAGGTGTACTTTCTCCTTGCATTTGGATTGTGGTCCTTTTTGTGACTTTGACCTCTATTACACAAGTTTGAAAAGTTTTCGTTTGCTTGTCTAAACATTTCTTTTCCAGCATGGATTATGTTTCTTGTCTTGTTGTTGGTAAAGTCGGTGCTTCATTAATCTGAATGAGCATCTCTTTTCATGTTTTCATTTGCTTGAAGAGTTGATTGTCTCAAAAACTTTTTCATTGAAGTATTCTATGCGAAAAGTTTATTTCGTTGTTTAATGAAAAATATGAAATTCTAGTTTGTTGCATCATTGTTCTACAATAGCTTACATCACTAAAATACTAGAATCACATTGGCATTTGAAAAGGGAAAAGAACTCTTTTTTCTTTCGAAAGGACTGTTAGGTATGTGCTTGTCAAGAAATTAGGAATTGGAATGCATTTTTCATTATTTTATTTTTCGGAAAATAAAGTAGTGAAAGATCATTTTGCTTTTAGTTGTTTGGTTGCTTGCATTTGATTGTTTAGTTTCTACCCTCTCTAGAGTAGGCATTTCATCGAATTGAAAGGGTCTTGTCTCATTTAGTTGCATTTACGGTTTTTTGAGTCGCATCGCTAAGACCTTAAAACTGAAACCTAACTCAAGATAAACTTTAAAATGAATTCAATTAACCTAAGGCACATTTGACACATAACGATCATATCTAGAAGGTCTAAGCTAGAGACGTGTTCTAGCATCTTAAAACCTAGCAAATTCCATTAGCTTCGGCATTAGACAGTGCTAGTACGAATTTTTGCTCCCTTTACCATCGAGTATATAACGAGAGACCCCTCTAAGCTACAATCCTTTATCCTTAGGAAGCCGAGTTGACCACCTTGCAAACGTGATACACCAAACACAACATTCGGGGAGATTACCTCCTCGTACTTTCTGGTTCGCCGAGAAATATTTTGCAGTTCATAGTTGCCTGGTAATCCTGTTTACCTAGACCATCCAGAGTAGTCATTTGATCTTTTTGACACATTAAACTTAAAAGATCATTCAAGCACTTGTCCTTTCGAGCTCATTTCCAACCGAAAGCAATAGAGTCATGTTTCTTTCTTTCTCGACTCTTAAAAAATGAAAGAGCACCAGTCTTTTATGTGTCTTAATAATTGATTTCCCACCAGTCTGTTTCTCCGTGGGCGTAGCCCAAATTGAGTGAACCACATATATCTGTGTCTCTCTTGTTTTATGTGTTTTTTGTGTTTATATTTCTGCAATATTTTATGTGTTCCATTGCTCTATAATATATAATTTTCTAACAACTAGTATCAAAGCCAAAGATTTAGCTGATAAACTCGCAGGAGAGAAGGGTTCCTGGTTCGAGTGGGATAAATGACGAAAGATGGTAGGTTTAGGGTAAAAAAATTTAATGGCCAAAACTACCAACTATGGAAGATGCAGATGAAAGATTATCTGTATCGGAGAGATCTGTACCAACCATTGAGCGGAGAGGCAAAGAAGTCGATGAGTATGACAGACACAAAATGGGATATTCTCGACAGAAAGGCACTTGGAACAATATGGTTGTGTCTAGCGGCATCAGTAGCATTTAATATTTCAAAGGAAACGATAACAGAAGGTTTAATGTCGACATTGGCCAAACTATATAATAAACCCTCAACCTCAAATAAGGTATTTATTATGAAGCATTTATTTAATATGAAAATGTCTAAAGGTGGATATGTTGCTGATCATTTAAATGAATTTAATATAGCTACCAATCAGTTAAGTTCTGTAGGGATAACTTTTGATGATGAAGTTAGGGCTCTATTATTTCTGTGCTCATTGCCATAAAACTGGAATGGCTTAGTTATGGCCATTAGTAACCCTGTCTCTGGATCTAGTACTTTAAAGTTTGATGATGTTGTCGGTGCAATCCTTAGCAAGGAAATGAGAGGGAAAATCTCCCGTGAGACATCAGGTAATGCTTTGACTGCAGAGACTAGGGGAAGAAAAATGGAAAGAGGAAAGTGCCCAGGATATCGCAGTAAGTCAGGGAAAGGCAGATCCAAGTCCAGATCAGGGATAATATGCTGGAAATGTGGGAAGAAATGACACCTGAAGAAAGACTACAAGTCTCGGAAGGGAAAAGAAGGAGACATGCAACAAGAAAACAATCATGAAGCAAATGTGATAGGTGATGTGTTGCAAGATGCTTTGATTATTTCTTTAGAAATTATTATTGATGCTTGGGTGGTAGATTCAGGGGCCTCATTCCATGCCACACTTGATAGGAAACATTTTCATGATTATGTTCAAGGATATTTTGGACAGCTTCGATTGGGTGATGATAAACCCTGTAAAATCATTGGAATGGGTATAGTTTTCATAAAACAACAAAATGGAAATCAATGGATATTGAAGGAGGTAAGGCATGTTCTAGATCTGAAGAAAAATCTTATTTCAATAGTGTAGTTGGGAGGTGAAGGTTGTGTGACTACTTTTACATATAAAACCTAGAAGGTCACTAAAGGATCCCTGGTAATAGCAAAAGGAGAAAAGGTTGGTACATTGTATTTATGCAATGGTATTTCTAATTATGTTAATGCTTTACCTCTATAGAAGAAGATATGACATTGTGGCATCATAGGCTCTAGCACATGAGTGAGAAGGGGATGCAGATTCTTCAATCAAGAAATTTATTGCCCGGTTTGAAGCATGAAAAATTAGAGCTTGTGCATATAGATATATGGGGACCTCCTCAGGTATCATCTCTTGGCGGCTCTCGTTATTATGTTAGCTTTATTGATGATGCAACCATAAAAACTTGCATTTATTGTATTTGAAATAAATCTGATGTATTTGATACTTTCAAAAAATGGAAAGATTTGGTTGAAAATGAGATAGGAAAAAGGTTGAAGTGTCTCAAATGAGACAATGGAGGTGACTATTGCTACAAAGAGTTTGATAAGTACTGTTCAAAGAATGGAATTTGTAAAGAGAAGACAGTTCCAGGAATACCACAAGAAAATGGTGTGTCAGAAAGGATGAACAGGACAACCATGGAGTGTGCAAGGTGCATGAGATTGCATGCAAGATTTCCTTTACAATTTTGGGCAGATGCTGTAGATACTGATGTTTATCTAATAAACAGAGGGCCTTCAAGTTACTTGGATGGTGGTATTCCAGGAGAGGCATGGACAAGTAAAATAGTAAACTACTCATTTTTAAAACTTTTGGTTGTGAAGCCTTTGTCCACATTAATAAAGAAAATAGAACAAAACTTGAGGCAAAATCAAAGAAATGTACTTTTATTGGATATGGTGTTAATGATTTTGGTTATCACTTTTATGATTATGAAAAAAACAAAAACATTAGGAGCAGAGATGTCATATTCAATGAAAAGGTTTTGTATAAGGATCAGTTGCAGGAAAAGAAACAAGAAAAAGAAAACAAATAATACACAGTGCTTGATGAGATCACAGAAAAAGTGATGGTGCCTAAAAATCATAATGATCAACATCCAGAACAACAACCACAATAGCAACAAGCACCTCAAACACTTTGAAGTGGTGTTAGAATATCTACCAGGATAAGTCGACCCCCTGAACTATACTCTCCTTCATTATATTATGTATTGTTGACTGATTCTAGTGAACCAGAACGTTATGAAGAAGCAGTATAGGTAGAAACCAGGAAGAAGTGGGAGCAAGCCATGGAAGAAGAGATGGACTCCTTAGCACATAACCAGACTTGGGTCAGGTTGCTTGCAGGTAAAACAACATTGCAGAATAAATGGGTTTACAAGTTGAAGGAAGAAGATGGAGGTAGAAAAAGGTATAAATCTAGACTTGTGGTGAAAGGGTTTGCATAGAAAAAGGGTATAGACTTTGATGAGGTATCTTCTCCTGTTGTTAAAATGACTTCAATCAAAACTATTTTAAGTCTAGTAGCAGCTGAAGATTTGCATCTTGAGGAGTTAGATGTAAAGACATCCTTTCTCCATGGGGATTTGGAGGAAGAGATATATGTGCAGTAGCCACAAGGATATGAGGTAAAAGGGAAGGAGAAACAATTGTGCAGGTTGAAGAAGAGCTTGTATGGCATAAAACAGGCTCCAAGGCAATGGTATCTAAAATTTGAAAGGTTTATGTCTGAACAAGGTTATACTAGATTTCACTCTGATCAGTGTTTATCTCAAAAGACAAAATGATGGAAACTATATTATATTGTTATTGTATGTAGATGACATGCTTGTTGCAGGTTCTAACATGCAGGAAATAAATGTGCTCAAAAGAAAATTGGCAAAATCATTTGCAATGAAGGATTTGGACACTACAAAACAAATCCTTGGTATGAGAATAACTAGAGATGGGAAGAATCGCAAATTAACATTGTCTCAAAGTGAGTACATAGAAAAGGTGTTGAAAAGGTTTAATATGAAGAATGCAAAACTAGTTAGTATACCTTTGGCTAGCCATTTCAAATTAAGTAAGGAAGAGTGTCCCAAGACTCAGGAAGAAATGGTTGATATGTCTAAAGTTCCATATGCATCAGCAATTGGAAGCTTAATGTATGCAATGGGTTGCACAAGGCCTGATATTGCACATGGAGTGGGAGTTGTCAGTAGGTACATGAACAATCCAGGAAAAGAACATTAGATGGTGGTGAAGTGGATTCTCTGGTATTTGAGAGGTACTACAAATCAAGCATTATGCTTTGGTGGTTCCAACATTTCTCTATAGGGATATGTTGATGCAGATATGGTGGGTGATAGAGATAACAAGAGAAGCACAATAGGGTATGTGTTTACTGTAGGTGAAACAACTGCCAGTTGGGTCTCAAAACTGCAAAGTGTTGTTGCACTCCTAACACCAGAAGTATAGTGTGTTTCTGCTACAGATGCTAGTAAAGAAATGATTTAGTTACATAGTTTTCTAGATGAATTGGGTAAGAAGCAGGAGTTGGGCACATTATACAGTGATAGCCAGAGTGCCATACATCTTGCAAGGAACTCTGCATTTCATTCCAGGACTAAACATATACAGCTCAAGTACCATTTCATACGGTCAGTGCTAGAGGATGGACAATTGAAGCTGGAAAAGATGCACACTAGCCAGAATCTTGCAAATATGTTAACAAAAGTTGTAACCAAGGAGAAAATGAGAATCTGATTATTTTCAATTAGTCTTCAAGTATGATGAAGAAGATGAGAAACAACCAGGTCCAATGTGGAGTCATTGTCCAGCAAATGAAGCAGCGATGGAGTTGCTATAATCAGTCTCCAAGTGGGAGATTATTGGGTGTGGAGCCTAATTATCTTCTATATTCAAAGGTATCGCCACATTGGACCCTAGTTTGTAATGGGGTGTCATCACTACCTGTAAAATATTCATTATGTGGAGATTTGATGGTAGAAGTTATGCTTAATTTAGGGTTTTTTGCCCTAAAAGGCAACCCCTCGCTATATATGAGGGAATTGTATTACGTCTATGTAGTTCCATATTATGAGTGAGGAAGAGAGAGGAGATTGAGAGCGAAGAGGGAATTACAATGGATCTATTGTAGGTTGTATCTCTTCAATTTGCTAGATAATATAAAAGGAAGGACTGGTTGTTTCTCCATAGACGTAGCCCAAACTAGGTGAACCACGTATATCTATGTCTCTCTTGTTTTATGTGTTTTCTGTGTTTATATTTCTGCAATATTTTATGTGTTCCATTGCTCTGTAATATATAATTTTCTAACAGTTTCCAATTGAAAGCGATAGATTCATGTTTTTTTCATTCTCGACTCTTAAAAAATGAAAAAGCACCAGTCTTTTATGCATCTTAATATTTGATTTCCCATAATCTTATAACACCTTGTTAGTCTTTTCTGAGACCAAATTGTGAGTTTCCCTTAAAAAAAAAATTAAAGCCTTGAAGTTAATTTTTACTATCAACTAAGACAAGGTTATCATGGCTGAACCATCTGGTTCACCCAGTTCCTCTTCCTCTCCTCCATCTGAAAGATTATCTAAGGAGCCATTTCCTAAGTTACCAGAATCACTCGAGGACCAAGGTGTTGAACTCAGAATTGTTCTGAGCATTCAACCTTTGTCATTTCATCCTCTGCCTATTTTCAATACTAGGTCATCTGCTAATCTTGGCCCAGAATCTCTAGACAATCCCGTTCAAACTCCTAAGGACTCACCGACCATTGATAGTCAACTTGGACTGGCTATCTACCCTCTGAATCCTCTGCTTGGCCCTGATGTGATATCACCGCAGCGTCCTTGCAGCCCGTACGACCAGTTGGGTATTCCTTTGGAACTATCCCCTTGTACTTCTTTGGTCATTCATCATCATTTGTTTCCGGATATGGAACCCGAAGGCAATGCTCCAGTCACCTCTCCAGAAAAGCGTGAAGTTTCTACTCCACACACTCTCAAGGAGGAAGAGCAACCTTTTCCTCCTAAAGGTTTCCCCTATACAGGGGGTATTCTTGCCAGTTTTCCACCTAACTATGTGTCTTTGGCACATTTGGTTTCAGGTACACCTAGTTCCTCATCACTTTACCATAACCCTATTTGGGTGTCAGGTGAAATGCCTACTTCAGGTCCGTTCATTATGAGCATGAATTCCCAATAGGTTTTGACCTCAGTCCTGGTGCAACCCACCGTTCCGAACACCCTTATATCGTTAATCCTGGTCACCCATCATGCACAACCGACAATTTCGAATAATGACTCTGTCAGTTCCTCCATCACTCTAGTCAGTGGCCAAGTTATGCCACTGCCTAGGGGCCAAAACTTGAATGTTTCTATGGTGTTAGATTTTGCCAATGTGATTGGCTCACAAGCTAACATGGTTGGTATGAACCAACCTTCTTCCGGTGTCATTCATAAACTTGCTAATCCTACTGGATCAAGCAATGTCCAGTACCAACAGGTTCAAAATCCCATTGGTCCATCTGGGTTAAGCAATGTTTAGTATCAACATCCCTATGAAGCTCAAGTCCAATACCAAACTTGATACATTCCATATGGTTCTCAAGGAATGGTTAATCGACCTTACACCCTTCAGGCTAGGCAATACATTTAGCTTGGCTCATCCACCTTCCAGGGTAGCTATGGCTATATTTAGTTCGGAAATTTTCTAGGCACTATTCAAGTACCCTTGCAACAACAAGGGCAGCCTCTATAACAACAAGGGAAACCTTTTTTTCCACAAGGGAAACCTTCGTTCCAGCAAGGGCTCTTTGTGCAACAGCAAGGGTAAATGATCCCATAGCAAGGTCAGCTACAATAACTGCAAGGTCAACCCTTGTAAAAATTCCAGAAAACCATGCAATAGTAGATGCAATATCCTCTGCACACCTCCCAACCCATGTCCTTGCAAGGCCAACCTCTACAGTCTCAAGGAAAAATTTTGCAACCGTAAGGCAAACCCTTTGTTATCGGGAAAACTAGTGTCCATTTAGAGCTACTAGTCCCACTAAGATGAGTATCTATCTTAGAAACAAACAAACTAAAGTCACTTGTGTTTTCCTTTATGAGAGATCGATGAGAAATAAGTAGAGAGTACCAACCTCAGTCTTTCGCTTGGCTCCTTGCTTATTTCCTTTCCCCTTTGACAGAAATTCACCACTCTTTCCTCACTTGTCCTACTTCAAAGAACACCTATGGCATCAAAGCAGCATGATACCATCAAAGCATAGAGATCTATAATCATAAACAATATAGGATCAGATGTATATTAACCATACAAATGCATATATCAATACAAGATTCAGAAATATAAAAGAATATGAAGGAAAACTCAAATAGATTTATTGATAGAAGTAGTAGAAGAGAGGATTACAACCCATTGGTGTGACTCAACACCATCCTCCCAGCATGAAAGCCCTCTTCACCTCATGAAAAGCTTATATCACCCAACAATGTTGCACAGAGAAACCAACAACACTTCCTTGCAAAATACAAGATTCCATCCTTTGGATCTCTAGGATGAGGGATCCATATATAGATGTTTGTAGGTGGGTGAGACAACTTCTGGGATTTTGATTAGTGTCCCCTCTTTGATAGTTCTTGGTTCCACTTGGAGATTCATGATCTCTTACTCATCCCTAGGTGAATTCATAGAAGCAAGTGTCAAATGGGCGGTTTCTAGAAGATTATCTGGGTTTCCACCTAGCCAACTGCCTCTGCCATTTGTCTGCTCTCGCTCATCGCACCCCACAGAAGGGATTTTCAGTATGCATCACACTTTTTGCATGTGGCAGGTGAGATGCATCACACCCTTAGCACTGAGCAGTCTGTATGGTCCAGTTTTGACCAGCTCTGAGTAGTTTGTCAGGGAGAACTTCTAGGAGATGATGTAATCAGCTGACCTTACTCCTTTAGGGTATGAAACAACACTTTTAGGGACTTAGAATCCCTTGGTTTATGGACATATGTGATTGGGGTTGCAGTGCCCAAATATGTCTATAACAGTTTCCCCCTAAAGCATGATGTCATAAATCTTCAGATGTTGGGTGAAATGCTTTACCATGAGGATCCGATGTTTTTCGAACTGGAAGGTGACCTATAATAAGATACAATACAATACATTATCTTCATAATATTTTCATGATCTAGTTGAGGCGGGCATTCCCATGCTCAGCTTTATAAATTAATTTTCATGTACATAGGATAAACAACCATCTGTGTGGCAGACTAATGATTCTGGTAGATCCATCATCCTTTGGCTTGGATGATTATTTGTGCAGCAATGATGTACATTTGATGTTTTTATTTTCATGAATATATCGCAGCCTAGATGGATGAAACTAGATCCGGGGTTTCAAAACTCATTCAATCTTCACCCTAAGTATAAGTTGATCCATGTGAAAAGATGTTCTGGCGTCGAACATGGAAAGACATTGCCTAATTACCAGCCAATGATGTAAGTTGTTAACAGGCGTGAGAGGAATCATCGATAATGATAATGACCCTCAAGGTACTACAGTAAAATTCACGTGGTGTGAATACATGATTCGATGTCGAACACCACGCAAAATATTTCGTTCGAAGACCATTAATGTAAACCTATCGCCGGAAGTGAGAAACTTACCATTGAGGCATGCAACCTTCAAAGTACTGAAAGGGTTGTTCCTAAGTCGACTTCTGGATAATGAGCTGATGTCGACAAGAAGTGACCCGTCGTAGGAGGGCATTAATGAATCCCACATCTATGACACGGAACGGAGCAAATGATTTTGTGGAGGAAAAAACAATCTGATGATACAAGGTTCAGGGTGGCGGTCATGAAAGAATGAAGCGTGAAGGTATTGCAGCAAATGAGACACAAGCTGGGTCAGTGAATTCTCTGAGCGAATTCTCTTGAACATATCAGTGACACTGAAATGGATTGGTAGCGTTAACCCCAAAAATGGATGGTACGGTGGACAAATGGTGATATGACCGATGAATGGAATAACCCAACCTGACTCAATCATGGTGACAGAGTGAAAGTGTCACGTTCAAGAGCAACCTGCTACCAATAAAGTTTCTTCAAGTTTTCTTCCCAATTTTTCCCCAGTCATTTCTGACCAATACCTCTTTATTTTTGTCAAGCTTGAGGAGGATAACATATGCTTGTTCTATAATTTGCCCTTCGGGCAAACCCGTCGCTATGTTTTAACGAGCCTAGCGACAGTGAAACTCGCTCTTGCCTACATGGACAAGTTTGTCACTATTGTTTTAATGAGTTTAATGACAAAGATAACTCGGTCTTTTTTCAATTTTAGAGAGTCTAAAAAGGGATGGAAATGAAACTCTAGTATTCCTTTTTCGTAATATAATCCCTTAAGTCCGAAAAAGTTTAAAATAATACGAAAGGGATGAATTTTCAATAGTTTTAATGAGCTGAACAAGACAAGCACTCGATATTTTTGTGTAATGATCCCTCAGGTCCAAAAAGATTAAAATCTAGAGGAGGGATAGCACTTCCGATTGCTTTAACGAGCTAGAGAGGCCAATTGCTCAGAAATCTTTTCATATTTTACGAGTCAGATGAAAAGAGCTTAATGGAGACTCATTTTTTGAAGAACGAGTGATATTTTTGGGTAGCAGCTAGTTCCAGGTGAAGTTTGGAACTTTTCAATCATCGCAGTGTAAAGAAGATGGCTAATAGAATCACTCATCGCAGTTGTTCCTCAAAAGGGGTAAACAATCAAATGGAGGCGTATGATTGGCTAAAAAAGAGTGGAGGTGATGGTAAGAACACGACCAAGGCTCAAAATCTGATGATAATGTGATCGCAATGGTTATTTACCAAAGGTGGGTTCATTTTTTAATGAGCTTAAACTCTGGTGGAACATCTGCTCATTGGTAGGTTTATTTTTTAACGAGCTTGAACTTCGCGTAAAAATGCTCATGTCAATCATATAATAAGGATGTCTCATCGATAGGTTCATTTTTTAGGGAGCTTGCCCCATTCGAAACTTTTCTCCAGATCCTTTCATTATGCAAGCTAGGAACGACCAATCCTATGAGTTTAAAGGCTTAGGAACCTACAAACTAAGAAAATAAATGGTTTCTTTTCACTTGCATGCAAAAAGGTTTGCATGCCCCCAAGTATAACGAAGTAGAGTTTCCAGGTTACCACTCAATTTGTAGACAAAACTCTTCCTTAGCTTTGTTAGGAATAGGCCTACCTTCTGACGAAGGAATCCTTTTCCAATCTGATCCAATTTCCTAAACAGACAGGATAGTCAAACTAGTCATATCCCTACGTGGAAACCTACCTTATATCTGGGGTTTTCCTGCCGAAGCAGACCAAGGCGCATGCCTCCTAGGTTTCAATCACAATCACTGAATCACTCGCGCTCATCAGGTGGACAAACTGGAGATTGACGAGACATTCCTTGCGCAAAAGACCAGTTAGGGATGGAATTTGACTATGAGCTGGACCACTCTACCTTCATGCAGAAAACACATGACTCGAAAGAGTGAGGAAACAATAGCTCCCATGCTATAAATGTAGTCACACCCAAGGAGTATATTGTAATCTAAAGGTCCTTAGACTACCATTATGTTTAGATGAATGGTTTTCCTTCTCAAAGTTATAGGAAAACCTGGAAGGATCCCTAACGGTCGACTGGTTCCTTTGTCGAAGCCTATCAGATTTCGCATCTCAGGTAGAAGCGATGGCGAACCAAGCACTTTCCAAGCAGTCGAGGAAAGGATACTCACAGAAGCCCCTTCATCTATGATAGTACCAACCATGATCATTCTGTAATCTTGTACTATGATTAGGAATGGTACATTAGATGGTAGGCGGGGTTTGCCTAGTAGATTCCAGTCTAAGGAAATGACTAGGTTGCTTGGAGGTGGGACTGAATAAACAACCGGATAAATATTTGATGAACTTCCTTCCTACGGTAAGGGAATGGGTAGATTGCCCCCATGTTCATCGAAGTCGGTGTTTACAAAAATAATTTGAACAGTGTCGTTCCCATTCTCCTTGGTGACGGTATCATCTGAAGGTGGATCCTCTGAAGACAAGATTGGGTCGACTACCGTCTCAACCTGTTGAATTTGGTCCAGGGTGGAGTCAGAGGGTTTATCTTCAATGATATACTCTTTGACCAACCACAAAGGTTTGTCAATCAGATTTTCAACTAGTGATGGACTCGGCAAGAGTTTCTTGTATCCAGGAGGAAGCCGTAGCGGTGAAGCAGGACAGTTATCCAAGACTCTTTTAGCTTCGTCTAGGAAGGGACAACGGTGGATGGCATGATCACCTTCACACAGTCTACAAGGAATTTTAGATCTTCATTTTTGTCCAGTGACTTCGTTTTCACTAGTTCATGGTGTACTCTCAACATGATCGTCAGAGGTTGAGGACACCAGATTGTGCAAGCGGGGAGACTAGTCCCTTAAGATCCGTGGGATACAAGGACAATCTCAATGATAGTGGTCTTCTTTGCAAATTACACATGGAGATCTAGGTTTTGAAGGTGTAGTGTGTGGATTTTCGCTAAACGATGCATGGTTTCCCCCTTTCGTCGTTGGCTTCTTCTTCTTCTTCTCCTTCTCTTTCTTCTTCTTCTCAATTACTTGGTTTTAGTTTTACGAGCTTTACCAAGCAAAGAGGAAGAAGAAGAGGGAGAAATAAATGAAGTAGAACGTTGGGGGGCAACTTCAATATCATTTGGTTGCTGATTCAATTTCTCAGGAATTACAGTGTTTTGAACGATAGAGGTCGAGAAGAGCCATACTGGCAGGCCAATTGTCAATCCTGGAAGGGACAATGTGGCCATATGAGGTGCTCCAACATCTCCCCAAGAGGATAAAGAGCTAGGATTACCTCGAAGGTGAGATCCTTGATTGGTGGACTCCATTTTCTCAACCTAAGACCAACGAGGGAACAGTGATTTTATTCCGATTAAAATAAATTTTATGACACTTTTACACAACTTGCTTTTTCAATTTTTAAGACTCGAGAAAAAGCTAAAGATGATTCTAGTCGCCTTCGATTTTTAATAATCCTGAAGTGACAAGTGCTCAGATGACCTTTCCTTTTATGGAGTCTGAAAAGGAACGAAAGTGACTACTCTGGAAATCTAGACAGAGGGATTACCAAACCAATTGCAAAACTGTAGAATAATTTTTATGGTATGGCAGTCAATCTTCCCGAATGCTGTGTTCAGTGCATTGCGATCGATAGGGCGGCAGACACAGCTTCCTAAGGATAAAGGGTATAGCCTATTGTGGTCTCCCAATATATACTCGATGGTACGTGGGAGCACAAGTCCATACTGGCACTTGTCGTCTCAAAGAGGAGGAATCACCCAACCTACGATGAAAACGATAGTTACCAGGCTTTATGATGCTGGAATATGTCTCTAGCCTGGACTTCTAAATGTTGTGCGTTAGGTTCCAAAGTGTTTTTATGTTCATTGAATTTATTTTACAGTTGATCTTTCTTAAGAAGTTTCCCTTTAAGGTTCACGTGTGATGTAGATATACAATTCCTAAATATGCAATCTAAGATGATAAACAGTCGTTTACTCTTCTTTTCGCAATGAAAATCCTAGCTACTAAGGAAAGAAAAATAGAAATCTTTCAACATAAAGTAGAGAGCATACACTAAAATGCACTATCCTAAATCAATCTCCACAAGCAGTCTAAACGCAAATGCACATGCATGTATTTGTTTTTTTCTTTCTTAATGTGTGAATGACAAAAAGAATGCTAAGTACAAATTTGAACTATCTTTTCCTTCAAAGTGACAGTACTAACAATTTTCTCTTCAAAAGACGAAAGGAAGACGAAGACGACACTTTGCGATTTCAAATTCAAAAAACGAAAGGAAGACTAAGACAATACTTTGCGATTTCAAATTCAAAAAATGAAAGGAAAACCACTTTGCGATTTCGAATTCAAAAAACGAAAGGAAGGCTAAGACAATACTTTGCGATTTCGAATTTAAAAAACGAAAGGAAGGCTAGAGCGACACTTTCAGCTTCAATTTGAAAACTGCTTTCGACACTTGAAATATTATTAATTCAAATCAAATACAAGAGTAACAGTGTAATCGACTATCAAAAAGAGCAGGATTCTTTTCTTTGACTGAAAACGACACTTGCAACACTTCCAAATCAAAAGACAACAGTTCGATTAAGCTACTTTTGTAAAGGAGAACTGTAAATGGCGAAAAATACATTAAAAATTTCACAATTCTTTGTACAATGGAGGCTTAATAATGCAAAGGAAGGGAGTTTCAACAATGGCATACTGATCACAGACAACAAAACTCTTGAATAAAGATGAAGACAATGAAGAAAAAACCAAAATTTGGAGCAGAAACAGTCTTATCTGATCATCGCACCTGTAACACAGGGAAACAAGGATGCATCTCACCTATAGCACATGGGAGGTGCGATGCATCCATACTGTCAAAAATAGACAATGCGATGGTACAGGGACGAGACTTTAACTTGGGTTTTGGTCACAGTTTGCAGCTTAGTTCAGGGATTTAGGCTGAGCTAATGATAGTCAGTAAATACAAAGCATAGGGGTTGATCTAATGAGGTTACTTGAGCTACCACCAGGGCACTTAGGATGTTTGGAAGTTGGTTGTTTAGTTTATAAACAAAACCTGGAGATGGACTGAAGTAGCATTGATCTACTTTTCACTTGCATAGAAAATGTAGTTCGAAGTCTAGCTGGCTTAACTTTAGCCATCTGTAGTTTATAAAGCAAATAAAATATAAACAAGAAAACAAGCTATTCACTCCCCAGCGGAGTCGCCATTTTGTTATCAGGAAAACTAGTGTCCATTCAGAGCTGCTACTCCCACTGAGATAGGTAACTATTTTAGAAACAAACAAACTAAGGTCACTTGTGTTTTCCTTTATGAGAGATAGATGAGAAAGAAGCAGAGAGTACCAACCTCAGTCTTTCGCTTGGCTCCTTGCTTGTTTCCTTTCCCCTTTGACAGAAATTCACCACTCTTTCCTTACTTGTCCCACTTCAAAGAACACCTGTGGAGTCAAAGCAGCATGATACCATCAAATCATAGAGATCTATAATCATAAACAATATAGGATCAGATGTATATTAACCATACAAATGCATATATCAATACAAGATTCAGAGATATACAATATTTTGGAGGAAAACTCAAATAGATTTATTGATAGAAAGAGTAGAAGAGAGGATTACAACCCATTGATCTGACCCAGCGCCATCCTCCTAGCATGAAAGCCCTTCTTCACCTCATGAAAAGCTTAGATCACCCAACACTATGATGTTCCAGAAAGAAACCAACAACACTTCCTTACAAAATACAAGATTCCAGCCTCTGGATCTATGGGATGAGGGATCCAAATATAGATGTTTGCAGGTGGGTGAGTCAGCTTCTGGGATTTTGATTAGTGTCCTCTCTCTGATATTTCTTGGTTCCACTTGGAGATTCATGATCTCTTACTCATCCCTGGGCAAATTCAAAGAGGCAAGTGTCAAATGGGTAGTTTCTAGAAGATTCTCTAGGTTTCCACCTAGCCAATTGCCTCTGCCATTTGTTTGCTCTCGCTCATCGCACCCCAAAAAAGTGCTTTTCAGTATGCATCTCACTTTTTGCATATGGCAGGTGAGATGCATCACACCCTTAGCACTGAGTAGCCTGTATGGTCCATTTTTGACCAGTTTTGAGTAGTTTGTCAGGGAGAACTTATGGGAGATGATATAATCAGTTGACCTTGCTCCTTTAGGGTATGAAACAACACTTTTGGGGACTTAGAATCCCTTGGTTTATGGACATATGTGATTGGGGTTGTAGTGCCCAAATATGTCTATAACACCCTTACAACAGCAAAACCAACCCGGGTAGTAGCAACCCTTGTATATATATCACCAGGGTCAACCCTTGCTAAGGCAGGGCCAAAGCCAAGTCCTATAGAAGTAGGCACAAAATCCTAATGTCCTAGGTCAATAGGTCCATAATCCTTCTAGCCAAGGGCATCAAATACAAAACCCTAATCCCCTAGGTCACTAGGTTAAAAATCCTTTTGGTCAAGGGCAGCTGGTACAAAATCCCTATGTCTGTGGGCAACAAGTGTGTCAACCTTATGCCCAAGGTACAACAAGTTCATCACCCATATTTTCAAGGACAACAAATCCAATATCCATATTTCTAAGATCAACAGGCTCAATAGCCTTTTAACTCGTACGTTGCTTATGAATAACCTATGACTGGACAGTTCCAAGGTATTCAAGGTCAAAATCCTCCCTATGGTCAAGGTAATCCGCAATGGGGGTAGCCTCAGATGCCATATGACCAAAATGCCCCACTGTGGGGCCAAAATTCTTACCAGCAGGGATGGGCTCCTCTGTTTGGACCCGCTTATTAACCTCCTATGCCTTTTAACACCCAATTTCCATTCTTGGCCACATTCGAGTTTCAAAATGTATCTCACCTTATGAATGATCCAATCCTTCATTTGCCATACTAGCCTTCAGTGTCATCCAAGATACTGAGAAATTGCCCAAAGTTCGATGGAAAAGCAAAAGAAGATCATCAGGCCCATGTGATGACATATCACCTCTAGTGCCCATCGAACTCATACATTGACGATTCCATTTGTCTCCGTCTTTTCCAACGAACCCTCACGGGTGTTGTAGCCAATTGGTACATCGAGCTGCCTCGAAGTACTTACCATGACTTTAACTCTTTATCCATGGCTTTTCTCACGCATTTTCAGCTACCGGTTCACTATGAAACTATCACTTTTTTGCTCACATTGATTAAGAAAGATACTGCAACACACATCTCTGATCGCATGCATGAATGGAGACGTAGACGTCACTTGATCAAATTTGATATTGTTGATCAATTTCTCACTGAATGGTTCACTAAATCATTCCTGGCCCCAATTGCTCATGATATAGCTATGGGTGGATGTGTCACTAAAGACTAAGCCATCGCTTGTGCCCAGTACTTGGATCTGGTTTACTCTCATTCTGGCACTTTGTATGAGTTATTACCCAATTCTCCATGGCCATCATCCGATCCCGTGGCATCAAAGTCACAAACTATACCTCTTGCCAATGGAGTTATTGGTTCAATATCTCAGACCCCTACTAAAACTTCTTCCAAACAGAAGTCGGTCTCAAATGTTGTTCCTAATAGTTCTTCCCATAATCCACTTGGCCCTGGTAAAACCTCAGATGTCCACGCTTTCCAGTCTACCAAAGCGGACAAATCCTCGAAAGGTAAGAAGAAAGGCAAAGGCAAGGGTAAAGTTGATGCCCCAAAATAGGGTCCTCCCAAACCGTCTACTAGCAAATCTTTGCAATGGAAACCTAATTATCCCTGCCTCATTTGCAAGGAAGATCACTACACTAAAGATTGTCCCCAATGATCCGAAGTTATTCGCTTGCTCAAAGGGAACCCCGTTGTCCTCAAAGAGCCATTTCTGGCTCAACATACCCAAATGGTAGACCAACCCCAATCATCTGCTTCCTTAGGATCTCAAGTGTTCATGATGAGTATGCCTATTAATGTGGCTACTAGACTGAAATATTATCAAACTCCTACTTTGGCAGCTGGGAAAGAGAAAGAAGCCACACCTTCTTCTTCTACCCCGAGTTCTAGCCCTCTTCATATTGAGCACCCTAACCCTAATTCTGCTATACAGCCACCCTCTCAAGGTGTGCTGCAGAAATCCTCATACAATCCTAATGCCCAAGCCACTCAACACTATAATATTGTTGAGGATTTGGCTCAGGCATCGTTAGTTATTTCGACTCTCAAGGTGTTCCAAAGCTACCCATCACAGCGGAAATCCTTGCTGCCAGCCATCGGCGGTATCGATCCCATCGATTCCAATTTGATATGTTTTGATCTAGAGAACCATGTTCTGTGCCTCCCTCATCAAATTTCCTTTCTCATTTAGGTAATCATCAATGAGAATACCATCCATCGGACTGTCATCGATGAAGGTGCTTCCACCTGCATCATGTCATCTGCATGCTAGAAGGCTATTGGTTCTCCTGCTTTGAACCAATTTCTGAACACTTCGGAAGCTTTCGATGGGTGTGATTCGCGACCCTTTGGTGTCTTACCTAACCTTTCCATTACTCTGGAAGGCAAGACAGTGCAAGCTAAGGTAAATATTGAGACGCCAATCTCAACTATAATCTTCTACTCAGCCGGAGTTGGACCCATGCTATGCATGTCATAGCCTCTTCCCTGTTTCACATTATTCATTTTCCCCACCAAGGGAAGATTGTCATTGTTGAACAGCTATCTTTCTTTGCCTCTTCCTCCTCGAATGGCAATGTTCCATACATCAAGCACATTGGTGCTCCCTATGAGAGCGTCGGGGTAGGTCTTTTGAAAGATTTTTCCTTAATGGGAATTTTTCTGCTCCCACCTCCTCATGTTGCCTCTGTCAACATGGTCTTGGTTAAATCTAACCCTTGGGTCATACCTTCACTAGATCTTGTCGATACCTGGGGTGATGTTATGCCACTTAGTCCCATCGAAGTCAATTACGTGGAAATTGTCTTGGCTTCAAGTTCCGCATCCTCTGATTCTTTTATGTCAAAGACCTCTCTCGATACATACTCTCAATCCCTATGGCTTGGTGCTTTGGAATCACCTAATCCCTTAGCAAGGACCTTCCTTGCTGATGAAGGTATCATGGAAGTCATGTCTCTCGAAGAACCACCTTGGACCGATACTCATCATCTCTCCTCGTTTCTGCCTCATCCGACAGTCATGCCTGCCGATTTCGAAGAGTTCTCTTCTCAGCTATCTATTGACATGTCATTTTAAGCTGACATAGTAAAGATATTTCAACTGAGGGTACCTTTATCCTATCACGATTCAGGATTTTTCTCCCTCCTCGAGTTTTTACCAATTTCCCATGATTACAGTGGGGTTGTCATCTGACTCATAACCCTCCCTCGCCCAGGGGGCATGGGGGAAAAGCCTTATATGAGTTCTACTCTATTATTTGGCTGAGTCGATGCTTACTTGTCATGGAAACAGTAAAACTCCAGTTTTCATTTGTGTTGATTGATTACCTGAGTCCTAGCATGGAATCCCACCTCAAGAAGTACTATGCTTAGATCATCTTGCATGTTTACTTGTGTACATTAGTGTGTCATTCATTTTTGTGCAATCTGGTTTTGTGTGTTACTTTTCAAATAGCTTTCCTGTTTACTACGTTTTTCTTGCTTTACAAATGTTTGCAACTCCCCACATTGGTTTCATTGATGGTGCTTGTTATAGTACCTGGAACCTATCATCTATGACATGGGCTATTTATGACCCTAACGGTGAGTTGATTGACCTTCAAGGTATCTGTCTAGGTCGCACAACTAACAATATTGTCGAATACAGTGTGGTCATCGAATTGTTGTCAGAAGCCATTGCTCTTGACATTAGAGAGTTGGTTGTCAACCTGGATTCACATCTTGTCATCCTTCAACTCAACGGGAAATATTCCATCAGAAACCCTCAAATATTGAGAATGTATCTCCATATTCGTCTACTGGAAAGACATTTTGATAACATTACATATCATCATATTCTTAGACACATGAATACATTAATAGATGCATTAGCTAATTATGTGTTGGATAGACATTTACGAAACATGTGAAAAGATAACCATTTGTATCATAGTAAGTAAGAAAATACAACATATATATATGTATATATATATATATATATATATATCTATTATATATATATATATATATATATATATGGTGATAATGTTTAATACATCAAAACCCCAAAAAAATAAAATGTGTGTCCAAAGTAACATCGGTGGCTCGCAGGCCTCATATATATGTGGCATGCAGGCCTCAAAAAATGTAAGTGTTGGACCTAGAAACTAATAATCATGGTGATGGTGGTAGCATGATACAGCTCATGCAACACAAGATAGCAATTGGCGGATCCAATCCAAGACTCCGACCGTGTGTCTCTGGTACTAATGAGGAATGTCTCCTACCTGAGCATACTCCAGGATACCATGAGTCAACCCCTCATGGTTCCTCGCAATCTCCTCCTCGTTGTCACTCCCCTCCTGATAAGGAGTGACAACATCAATTGCGCGGGAGACGCACCTGACTATTGGGGACATCCCAACAGGCCGCTCTGGTCCAACGTCTTCATTAACAAGAGAAATGTTATAAGCACATATATACCAAAAACAATTTTAAAATCTCAAAATTTGATATTTTAACTTCATCGTCAAAATTCTCTCCATCTTGTAAGGGCATATCTGGATCTCCACAGAAGTCGGTGCCACTATATGGCCAGTCCTCCACGACGATCTTCTGTCATCGTAGCCATGAAAATAATGCAAGTCTATACGACATGTGCTGACCCCCAGTGATCCTGGGATCAAACGACTCCAGTGGGCCATCCATGGATCACATGGCATAGGAGGATCCACCTCAGTTAGTTGATACTGGAATAGTGGCACCTATTCCAAGAAAAAGGTCATGAGCACAGATCCGAAGCAAAATTACTTCAGCTTCCCCGCCTTAGCTTTGGACAGCTAGCACTTTATGTTGGTCTTCATGGCCTCTACCCAGTTGAAGATCGTAGGATTTGTAAAATTGATAGCATACAGGAACTTCGACTTGTTGGCCTCATGTTCTACCTAGGTCCCCGCCACTCTATTGATGGTCAACAGAAGCACTCTTAGTGTCAAATCCTAAACAATGGAAATCTTGATCTTCCCACTCTTGGATTTTAGGGACTCAAGGCAGTGTTTAGAAAGCAATGAAGATATGCTTGCTCCAATCAGTCGTGACCTGTACAATTTGACTGGTTCCCCTCTTCGGGACAGTCTAGTGATGAAGTATATGTCTGAACTTTCCAACTCTAGCTCCTGGTCACCAATGACAAATATTTCCTGATTAATGCCCCAGAGACCAATCAGGTACTGAAGCAACTCGAGCTGGGACCACATCCCTGCTGTGAGAAATAATTTGAGGAGCCTGCAAGCGCTCAAAGTTCTAGGCAACTCAGATCATTCATTGCCTAGGTGTCCACATCCTCATGTTCCCATTCTTTCTAGTCCACCATCTTCAGTGATTCTTTCCTATAAAAGCCATTAATTTTAGTCAACAATCATGTTTGGTCCATATATTTAGAGTTTTAACGGTGAATTTTTGAGGAAATAGGGTTTTCCCTTATTAACAGCATCGACACGCCTGTTTCAAAAACAGTTGTGCTGACGAAGCGATATGATTTGTTAATCATCCTCAGCTAGCACAATTCCATGCATGGAATTCGTGCTGACCGAGGGAAAAAATATTTTTGAAAAACCACCTCAAAAAACCAAAAAAATGGTTAAAAACAGGAATAAAGGACATGACAATGGAGCTCAGGGCTTTGGCTCTTACTTGTAACTGGCGGCTTAGCGAATGACCACTCGGATCTCCTACAATCTGCTATAGAAAAATTAGGGCACAAGTGAGTAAAATGTTTTCATAGCAAGGTAAAATGTTAAATGGTAAAAATATATTTACTTTTCTCATTTTTATTCATTTTTTCATGAAAATATCAGGTTTTGGTAAGTATTTTAACCTATTTTGCCTCAAGAACTGGATAATACACTTTATCTTTTTGCCTAGCGAGAGGTGATGGATGTTTGATGATGATGACAAGTCATGTTTCAGCTTTTTTCTCAACTCATTAAGCTCATATGAAAATACTGCCAAGTATTTTTCCTTTTTGACTTATAAAAGAGAATAAAATGGGGGGTCCACTTTCAAGCTCTTTTCTGACCCTTTAAAAATGAAAATATGGTCGAGCCCTTGTCATTTCGAACTTATTAAAGGATGCGAAACGTTGTGCACCCAATATAAGTTTACCCCTTTTTTGGGCTAGGAGGCACTATTTATGAAAAAGGTACTCCTTGACTGAAATGATCAAGCGGTTCTCTCAAGCATCCTTTTTTACCATTTCGGGTTCGAGAGACACAAATATACGAAAAGGGACCATGTGGAGTTTTCTTTTACGTGTATTTTTGAAACTCTCTAAACATAAAAAAAAAAAAAAACTGAGTTACACCTTTGTCGGACTCGTTAAAATATTAAACGACATCATATTCGCCACCATGACGAACATGAGCTTCTCCTTCCTAGGGCTTGTCAAACTTACTAGGTCGGATTCGTCCAAAGGATGAACTTACATTGCAAGCATATGTTATCCCCTTCAAGCTTGCAATTAAAAAAAAAATTGGGTACCTACCAGAAATGGTGGGGGAAAATTTGGAAATATAATCAGTTGTGTTGATAGCTCACTCTTGAACGTGACACTTTCTGCTTCGTGTCAGGTTGGGATATCCTCCTTTGAATAATTGACCTTCCTAGGTTGGGCCGTTCATTTTTGCCTTCCATTTGATCTCTTCCACATCATCATGACCATCGATCCTATGGATCCAAAAGATGCCAAACTTCCAATCATGTCGACGATATATTCAAGAGTTGTCCTTTTGCAGTTACGTTTACCTTTGATTCTCTGTATCATCCAAAATCATTTTGCATCCTTTCATCTCATGTCGATGATGTGGGAAACATTATGGCCCTCCTTCGACACGGTCGCTTTCCCGTCAACTTCAGCTCATTATCCAGGAAGCTGACCGAGAGACTCCCTTCCAGTACCTTAGAGCTTGCATGCCTTAATGGCAAGTTCTTCACACTTGATTACAAGTTCACATCATTGGCTTTCGATCGAGTGATTTCATGGCTGTCCGACTTCAATTCCTCTATTCACATTTCGTGGATTGTGTTGCTAGTACCTTGAGGACCATTATCATTATTGGTGGTTTCTCTCGTGCTTGTTAACAGTTTACATCATTGACTGGTAATCAAGAGACTTTCTAGCGTGTTCAACGTCAACACATCTACTCACATGTTAAAATCTGTACTTTGATCGGGTCGTGTTGAAGCGCAAGACCCTAGACTCAGATCACACAAGTCCAGGTTACAAAGTGATTTGATATGGTTATGTTGCTATACATGTCCCTTTTTTAGATGGATGGTTGTGACCATACCATGAGTTATCATATGCGATCCTTCTCATTGTTGGATGGTTGCAACCATACCTTGGTTTCAGTATGATCCTCTTTAACAGATGGTTGCGCCCATACCTGGATCCATTCACATGATCATTCTCTAGATGGTTGTGTCCATGCCACAATTCATGTATCATTTGACAGAGTTCTCAGTTATTTATATGTATCTATACTTGCTTGCAGGTTTTCTAACGGCAGACTACGGTTCCCTACACTGATTCATAAATCATTTCATCCCTCACTCTAGTTCGGCCTTCACACTTTAGGGGGCATCTATTACACAAAATTTTGTCACTGTCCCTGTACTCCCTATTCCTTGATCTTGGAGGACCTCTACAGTGAACCCTACATGCTTTCCCTTCATGAAGAAACCCCCATTATGTCTCTCTTCATGAGCAAAGCAATTCCCTTTTACACCATTTCCCCTGAAACTTCTGTTTTTCCCAGTTTACAGGACCGGCGCTAATGGCCCTTGTCCTCCTCATGCTGATGTGCAAGAATTAGCACTATCCCTAGCACCGACCAGAGCAACTGAGTTGTGTTCCAGTCCTGTTGATCCTGTTATGGAAATTTTTTTGAATTAAGAGCTAAAGCTTCCATCTCTAGAATCTTTGTAACGGAAATCTGGTAAATGGTTTGGCCAGATGGGGTCTAGGATGTCAATTTGGGATCCTTTCCCTATAATGATGGAACTACCTCAAGGGATAAGACCTTCTCCCATGAGAAGAGGATCCATCTCTCAACCATTCATCTTATATAAACCTCCCTTCTTCCCAAGCACAAGTTAGTGTTAATGTTGGTGTGCTAGTGCTATTTTGGTTTGGAGTAAACAACAAGCTATTCATAGTTGTAGCTCTCTAGTTCTGTGAGGGATAAGTGTGATTTGGTTTGGAGTGAAGCCTAAAGGGAAGAGCCTTAAAACTATTATTGATTGAGACCAACATGGAATGCTAGCAGAAGTGTGTGGGAACCTGATCGTGTCAGAGGAGAACAACAACGTCAAGACAATGGTTGTAATCTCTTCTTGATTTAATATATAGGCAACTATCGATTGATTTCCTACATGATTTTTCATCTTACATATTCATGGCTTTATGTTTATTGACTTGTTAAGTAGGTTGAATTACAACTTGTCTATTATCATGGTTGTTGTTTGTTGATGTTTACTTGTTTCAGGTGTTTGAAGAAGGAAGCGAGAGATAGCTGGAGCGAGCAAGCAAGGACATCATCAAATGGGATAAGTGTACTAAGAGGTAGGCCCTCTTAATTGGTTCTAACCTAAGGAAATATTCCATAGAATGTATCAATTGTGGCTAGAACCATTATCAGGCTAGAGGAATTTGTTTGTGTCCGCACTTATAGTTTTACTTCACCACACTCCCACATAGCCAAGAAAGTCTGTAATCTTTTCTTTGAGGAGTAAGTAGTGGCTCCAACACCCCGTTGATGGGGTTAGTGATGTATGGTGTAACGATGTGTCTTGGAACTTTCGCTTAATTCAGAAGCCTGTTAATAGGCCAGCACGTTTTCACACATGTATTGTATTTGTTGTAAGACTCATATTTAACACTTGTAATGCTTATTGCTTTAACCTGTGTTCTATATATGAACTATTTCATTTGTTGTAATGCATAATATATTAATGGCAATGTGTTGTATATGTTGTTAATGCTATCTTGTCCGTGTCGATTTCTCTGTCAGACATCAGACAGACCTTTCACAGGAAGCTTGTTGTAACAACCGTTGCACTCATTTGGACTGATCCGTGAGTGTTGTACTGTTATCTTACCTTGTATGTTGTGACTGCCACATCCATGTGGACTACTCCACCGAAAGTTATGTATGTCCTATTGTGTTGTGTGTTCCTAGCCAAGTTTGGACTAATCGCTTTCAACCTAGAACTTACCTTCACCCTTTCCCCTCACGGTGAAAGAACCATTGACACAAGTACACTTACACTCACCAGGCACGTGAACCTCACTTCCCGAAGACAAAGCAAACCACTCTCCTGTGCTGACAAGCAAGATTTGAGGAAAATCCTTAAGACAATGGCAACTGGGTCATCATAACATATGGGAATCCCACACCAAATGGTGTGAGGATTAGTTGGGACTTCATACCAGTGTGATTCTCTAAATGTCAGTGGGTCTAGCACCGTCAATAGACTGGTATGATGGTTTTGAGGCAGGTATATGCCTTGGCTGTTTGAAATTCCGATGTGAGGAAGCCTTGCCGAGGGATAGACCGATCAGGATAGGGATGTCGAGGAACTTTGAAGGTGAGTGACTACACGAAAGGGGTGACTAGATTTCCCGAGGAACTATGTAGCAGAGAAGGGAAGGTTAGGGATGGATTTGTTTTTGTCATTAGAATTTCTAGATGGAATCATATGAAAATTGGGAGTGCACATTGGAACAATGCGTTGGTAATTGTTCACTGAGAGGACAAGTGGCGCAGGATTGTAGCACTGGACATTCGATCTAGCTTTGAATTTGGCAGTGGATTTTGTACTTCTTGGGAAGGAAGTGAATATTGGTATTAATTTTGCAAGGTAGAGGTGTAAGCCTTTGGATTAGCTTGTTGCTGATGCAGGCATCGTATCCTTTTATTTGCTAGTTTAGAAAATGTGCATATGTGTATACGTGGTTATTGTAAATACCATAATGAGTTGCGTTATAAAGCTCCAGTAAATGGTATGATTGTCATGTCTCAGAAGTGGTCATTGTAAATACTACAACAAGTTGTGTTATAAAGATCCATAGGAGGTATGTTTTGTTTTCAACATTCTTGTTGGTTATAGGTGTCATTGAACACTGGGGATGTTGTTCCCCCAAGGGGGAGGGTTTTGTAACAACCCTAGTTAAAAATCCATGTAAAAAGATATAAGACCAAGGTCATGGGACATGTATTCCAAGTTGTATGTTGGGAAAAACCTCCTAGTGGGTGTTCATTTCAGTTTATTACGTCTAAGGAAATTGGAAAAGGAAATGACAAAGGCTTTGGAAAGGCAAAATGGCATTTTTGGCCCATTTACTTATGAAAATAATGAAAATTATGAGAAAAGGAAGGAGAAAGGTCACAAGCTGCATGTGAGGAGTAAATTGAAGGAAAATAATGGAAAATGAAGGAAATAGAGGCCTCATTAATAAAAAGGCTTCTTAGGATCAACTGGTAAGCTTTTGCTCAGGCTTGGTTAGTGTAGCTTTTTGTCAGTTCAGTTTTGGAGCTCTCATTCTATTCTCTCTCTCTCACACTCTTAGACACTTAGAGTTTTCTTGGAGCACTCTTTGAGAGTATGGCATACTTGGATGCTTGGAGAAATAAGGCAAAGGAAGAGCAAGAAAGCATAAGAGGACACAGGAGCAACAACTACAACTGGTTTTTCTTGCAGGTACCAAATTGCATGTATGTTTTCCTCACTAGTTTTGGCATGCATGACATATGCATGTAGTTTATTGGTCATGATCTGTCATTGGCATGGAGAATTGCCTAGATTGATAGTGGTGTTGCCTAGCCTTTCCATTTACGAGATATCCATGATGTTGTGGGTTCATTTATTTGTTTTTATGGTTGGTTCTCATGTTTCCTTTAGCTTGGGTTGAGTTACTCATTCTTGGAAGCCTTAGTTGGACAAATGATCTAAAAGCCCTGTAATAGCTTGGGTTGAGTTACTAGTCCTGGAAGCCTTGGTTGGACAAACATTATGGAAGCCCTTGGTGTGTTGATTTACTAGTCCTCGAAGTGTTGGCTAGAACAAATGCTCTAGAAGCCCAGCGGAAGTTGTGGGTTGAGTTACTAGTCCTAGAAGCCTTGGTTGGAACAAATTCTCTCAAGCCCTAGAAGGCTTGGGTAGAGACCAATCTAGTAATAGTTTGTGATGTTCAACCATAAGGTGGAATCACTATTTAATGGGTTGAGTTTGTTTGGCCTCTGAAAACCCTACTTCGGTTTTTATGGATCATTCAATGAGATCCCACATTCAAGGGTGATGGGCTGAAAGAAATATTTGGTTTAGCCAATCTATAGTCAGGTGGTTCGTGGAAGTCCCAAACCTGGTTGGTAATTGCATTCATTAATATGAGGTTATTTATCCTTGTTAATTCATGAGTATTATATTGGTTTATATGTGGATTATATGGTTGTTGTTTCCTTGGTATTTATGTTATTATTATGTTGGTTATGAACATGTATTATGACAGTGCCTATGGATGCCTCTCATCATGTTTTTACTTGTAAATGAATGAAGAATGTATATATGGCCTAATAGATGAAATTGTAGGTAATGTGATAAGGAAATAATTCCTCATAGTGAATCTCAGATAAGTATGAGACCCCTATGCTCAACTATGTTGTTAAGACCCATAGCATTCATGTTTGTGGTATTGTAGAAAATATGTGATAGGTTAACCCAATAATGCAATATAAATCAAAGCAAAATATAACCTACTTCTACTATCAATTTGCAGAAGCTTAAAGATCAAGCTAAACAATATAACCAGAAGAAGAAGAATCAATGGCACAATACACATGAAAATACTTTGGGGAAAGCCTCAGCTAAAAACCCCACACTATTGTATTATCATACATGGTGGAAATACATAGGAATTATACAACGCCTTAGCTCTCACAGCTAGCCAGCTCTCAGTACAATCCTCATAGATGCTTACAGGTAATCTTGGCTTCTCTCCAGCCTTCCTCTCTACCCTCCAAGCTCCTATTTCCTTGTGTTGTTCCTTGTGGATGATTTCCCATTACCAAGTGTATGATCTCCTACAAAATTGTGCAATCCTCAAGGATAAATCCTTGATTGCATGCATGAATTTTCTCCATGATAAAACACATGCAACTAATAGTACACTATCCTTGAAAATTAATCTCAACTGGGTCTTTCTTAGAATAGACATGCATGAGTTTACGATGAGGGAATCTTCAGTTAACTGGAGTAGCACTAGTTGAGTGCATTAATGCATCAACTCACTTTAACTCACTATTAGTTCCTCAAATAGTTTGGAACTAATTTAACTCAACTTAACTCAGTAAATTGAATTAATTAATTACAACTCAAATATAACTAATCTTATCTCCTTAATTTAAGGGATAACTCTTGCATGACTTCAGAAAGACTTCTAACTTGAATTTCTTCAACTAATTAATCTAAAATAAATTAATTAATTATTTCCAAGTAGCTATTAAGACTAAATTCGATTTTAATTCACAATTTAATTCAAGGATTGTTTCCATATTTCAACACTCCCTCTCAACAAGAAAGGGATTATCTTCCACCCCAATCCTGTCTCTATGGAACTCAAATTTACACTTTGACAATGCCTTTGTCAAAGTGTCAGCATCTTGCTCCTCTGTTGAAATATACTGTAGCAACATGATCCTCTCACCCTGTGAAAAGCCATGGGCAACAAATCTTGCCTTATGCTTCTCCACACTACCATCAGCAGCTTGCTTTACCTTGTAAAGCCAATGGGAACTCACAATTGACTTGTTCTCCAGTCTTGGAACCACGTCCCAAACACTGTTACGAACTATGGAGTCATACTCCTCCACCATAACATCAACCCAAATCGCCTGTTGCACTGCTTCCTCAAAGGAAGATGGCTCAGTATCAACACATTCCCCAGCAAGGGCCATGTATCCAGTATACCTCTCAAGTGACCTCCTCTGTCTGTGCTGAGAAGATGGTGCTCCCACATTCTCTCTAACATCCTCCAACAATTTGTCAGTTTCTCTTGTGTGCTTCTGTCCATCTCTATAAGACTCTACTTGAGTGGATGTCTCCACTACTTGAACCTCTACATCAAGTTGCTTCGCATCAGTCTGGGGCTCCACCTCCTTAGGAACCAATAGTTCCTCCATAACCTGTAGTTGGAGCTCCCTCTCAAGGCAAACTCGCATGGCCTTCTGCTCAACAAACTTGAGATCTCTGCAAACCACTGTCCTCCGACTGATAGGCAAGTACACCTAATAGTTGTGAGGTGTACCAGTGTACCCCATCAATATCCCCAACTCTGTTGTTAGCTCAAGCTTCTTCCGTGCATCCTTTGTCACATGGAATATACCAATGAGCTAAAGATCCTGAAGTGACCCACATCTGATCTCTTACTGGAGAAAGCTTCCTCTAGTGTCTTCATCCCAAGAATGTGTTGCAGGCTTCTATTCTGCAAATAGACCGTTGTGTTGCATGCCTCATCCCACAAGTGAAGTGGTAGGTCTTGGACATGTAGCATTGCCCATGCTACCCCTACAATAGTTTTGTTCTTCCTATCGGCCACCCCATTCTGCTATGGGTTATGAGGTGCTGTCAACTCTCGTTTAATTCCTTCCACTGCACAGTCCTTAAACTCTTGAGAGACATATTCTCCATCGTTTTCGCTTCTCAAGGCCTTGATCTTCTTCCCTAACTCTTTCTCGACCAAAGCTTTGAACTCACAAAACTTTGTGAAAGTTTGGTCCTTCTTATGCATGAAATAAATCCAGCATTTACGAGAATAGTCATCAATGAAAATCACATAATACCTTTGCTTTGTTGTGGATTCCATCGAGAATGGTCCACACAAATCAGTATGAAATTGCTCTAAGATAGCCTTTGCTCGACTGTCTCGATCTTGAAAGGAAGACTTGGTGTACTTTCCCAAGGTACAACCTTCACATGTGTCAACTTGCTCAAGTTTACCTTTGGGAATTCCTGTAGATATCTATTGCATTATCTTCAAAGCCCCATGATGCAAATGGCCCAATTGTCTGTGCCACAACTCGCCAATGTCTTGTCTTTGCACCAATTCTGCTTTCATACTCAATGTTGCACAATCATCTACCTCTACTTTATATAGATTCTTCACCCGAATCCCTATCCTCTTGGTCTGACCCCTGTCTATGTGTCTTAGGAATGCCTTTCCTTTACTAAATATAGCATCATAGCCTTTGTCCTCCAACATCATTACCGATACCAAGTTCTTCTTCAATCCAGGCACATACATCACATTTGTCAAGGGGAGAGGGGCTCCATGCTCCCTCTGAAAAGCAATCGTGCCCACTCCTGAAACACTATACCTTCTGTCGTCACCCATATCTATGTGCATCTTGAGGTTTTCTCCTCCAAGGCACTGAATAAATTTTTATCACCGGTCATGTGGAATGAGTCTCCACAGTCAAGATACCAGACACAACCCATCATCGATGACACCATGCATGCGATGAGGGTAAATTCCATTTCGAACTGAGAGGCTAATGCCTCACCTTCTGATCCTTCCAAGGATCCCTTCTTGGACTTCTTTGATGGGTAATTAGTCGCATAATGTCCCATCTTGTGACAATTAAAGCATCTTACTTTAGACATGTCACCCTTCTTCCCTCCATGAGAAGAATTTGATTTGAAATGGGAAGCCTTCCCCTTCCCTTTCCTTGCCATACTTGCTAAGGCTAGATTTTGTTCATCATCATTCTTGGATGAAGAACCATCTTGTGTGATCCTCCTGATCTCCTCCTGCATAAGATCAAACCACAGTCGTTCCTAATCTGGCAATTTATCCCTTCCATTCATAGAGTCCTGGTAGCTATTCCAACTCTTTGGAAGGCCAAGGAGAGCGAGGCTCACCATATCATCATCGACAGTAGTTATTCCCACATTGCCAAGCTCATCTCTGAAGGTGGTGAGCTTGTTCAGATAAGTGGAAATAGTATCACCCTTCTCCATATTGATTCTTCGAAGCTTATCCTTGAGCACCAATTTCCTTTGGTCACTACTATTTTGGTAGAGGTCCTTCGATGTCTTCCACATTGAAAATGGAGTATCCTTCCCATGGAGACTCGAGACAATATGGTCTCAAACTCCCTCAAGGATGATCTGTCTCGCCTTTGCCACACACTTCTTCCACTCAACCAACTCTTATGCATTAATTGAAGCTGGCTTTGGGATTTCTTGATCAATCAATTCCTTCAAGCCATTGTCTTCTAATACAACCTCCATTCTATCTTTCCATGCTATGTAATTCGAGCTACCTTCCAAGGCATACTTGAGTCTCAAGCCATAGAACACCATTGGCCAACCTTGAAGTATGATATGAATTCGATTTTCACCTCCAACCCCAAACTTAAAACTTTGAATTCTCTTCTCAGTATATTGTTCACACCTCTGATACCATGTAGAAAATTTCTACAAATCCATCTATGATACCATGTAGAAAATCTATGATAGGTTAACTCGATAATGCAATATAAATCAAAGCAAAATACTATAACCTACTTCTACTATCAATTTGTGGAAGCTTAAAGATCTAGCTGAACAATATAACCAGAAGAAGAAGAATCAATGGCACAATACACATGAAAAATACTTTGGGGAAAGCCTCAGCTAAAAACCCCACACTATTGTATTATCATACATGGTGGAAATACATATGAATTATACAAAGCCTTAGCTCTCACAGCTAGCCAGCGCTCAGTACAATCCTCATAGATACTTACAGGTAATCTTGGCTTCTCTCCAGCCTTCCTCTCTACCCTCCAAGCTCATATTTCCTTGTGTTGTTCCTTGTGGATGATTTCCCATTACCAAGTGTATGATCTCCTACAAAATTGTGCAATCCTCAAGGATAAATCCTTGATTGCATGCATGAATTTTCTCCATGATAAAACACATGCAACTAATAGTACACTATCCTTGAACATTAATCTCAACTGGGTCTTTCTTAGAATAGACATGCATGAGTTTCTAATGAGGGAATCTTCAGTTAACTAGAGCAGCACTAGTTGAGTGTATTAATGCATCAACTGACTGTTAACTCACTATTAGTTCCTCAAACAGTTTGGAACTAATTTAACTGGACTTAACTAAGTAAACTGAGTTAACTAATTACAACTCAAATATAACTCAATCTTATCTCCTTAATTTAAGGGATAACTCTTGCATGACTTCAGAAAGACTTCTAACTTGAATTTCTCAAATTAATTAATTTAAAATGAATTAATAAATTATTTCCAAGTAGCTGTTAAGACTAAATTCGATTTTAATTCACAATTTAATTCAAGGAAAAATTAAATTGGAATATTCTTGTTGCCATATTTCAACAGATATGTTTGACAAAATGTCAGTCATGGCTAGTAGGGGTCCGGTCTAGTCCTTGTTGATTTTTTTGAAAATATATCTTTGTTCCATTGTAAAATTTCATTTCTGAAGGTGTCGTTGAGTTCTGGGAAGTGACTTGAGCTCTAAGCCTGAAAAAGTGACACAAATCCTGGAGTCGCAGGCACAACACTGGGGAAAAAGTCCTGAGAAGCTCTCTTTCCCTTGTTGTGGTAGCTTCTGGAGCCTCCCAGATGCACCCTTTTCCATATCAAGAAAGCATCTAGGGGTTTGATGCACTAAAACTTCGGTTGGTCTCAGGGGCTAGTTACTTGAGTGGTTGGGATGGCTCCCGGGAGTTCTATTGCTGATGTGGAAGGTTTGTGTGATATGTTTTGTCGGTTTGACTTCCTTAACTGACACATAGGGAGTTGAATCATATCATAGTAACTTCTCGTCACATGTTTACCCTGGTTGTTTGGTTACTTAGGTAGATGTGGGAGGAGGGTGTTACATAATGACTCCCAACTTCATGTTAAATGACGAAAGGAAAAATTTTGATTTCTTTAGGGACTTTGCCTAGTATTCACCATTACGCTCTCTTGGTAGCTGATATCTAACAATTATTGTCAAGGATTTTTTTTTTTATTTACATACATGTCAAGATCCATCGATATTAGGGGTTGGAGTGATGTTTCTTGATGGATTTCCTGTTGGGAATAAAGAATTACTTAGAAGGGGGTGGATCAGTAATTTATAATTTTTTATTTTGATCTTAAGTAGTTATGTATTCAATTTTAATCCATTCAATAGCACATGAGCAAGCAATAACCACATAGCATTTGAACACACATGAGTGAGCAATAATCACATATCATTTGCACGCACATGAGTGAGCAATAATCACATAGCATTTGAACACAATGATTTAACATGGAAAACCTTCCAGGAGAAAAACCACCAAAGCTTTTTTTGTATTATGATGTAAATCAAGGCATCAATTTTGATTACATCAAATGTTTGTGAGTACCCACTCACAGGAGGCCCAAACCCAAGGAAAATTTTAAGGATGGGAAATTACCTTAAAGTTTAAAAACAATGGCAAATCTCACTAGTCCATAATGTGTAAACTATAAAATGTTTATTGATATATTTGTAAAATTATTCAAATTTATAATGATATATATATATATATATATATAATAATATATATATATATTATCTATATAATATTGGCAATTTTTAAGGTAAAATAATTTTATGTTGTAAAATTTGGGTGAATCGTTTTTAAAAAAAATGGAAATTGGCGATTCTTTTTTTTGAAAAATCATGGAAAATTAGCTTGCTTGTAAATATTAGCCCCTAAAATTTTCCATGCCCAAACCCCCTCAAATCAGCAAGCACCAACTTGCCTAGAAGCACCAACCTCTAATAAGTGCAGGCACCCACCTACTACAATCAAGAGTTTTACCTTTTCATACAATCTATAAACTAAGATCTATGTCCTACCTCTACAACTTGAAACATGTGATCTTGATCCTCTACCTCTCTGCATCTCCCTTTGCGTACTACAACACACACATACTCAGTTGGATTTAACACTCTGCTCTTGTTCTATTGCACTCATTACACCCCTTCTCTCACTCTATTGTGTTACACACTTATTCAATTGTTGCAAATAATCTCTCATCACTCTTAGCATAAGCACACAACTATTCTCACACACACAACACTCACTCGCAACACATACACTCTATCTCTACTCAGCTAGCACAATCTCTAGATTTTCTCACACAACAACTCACAATTTTCACAAAGCGAAAAACTCTATAAGACTTAACTTACCATGAGACGACCTTGCATTCAATTTATCACAGATTGAGAAAGAAATACTACAACACGGTATCAATGATATTAATTTCTTCAATGTGGCTCCCTCTACTTATACTTGACCACAATACATGCAAAACATTCCAACCGAGTCTCCATTTCTGATATACATTGTCTGATACATTTTCTCAATAAATTCTTCATGGTGTGGGGAGCACTTATGTATGTCTTGCTTAGTCACAAACTAGAAATTCATTACAACCAGTAAAACTCAATGAGAAGAGTCATCAATGAGCCCATTTGAATCCAACTACTCCATTAAATTCATTATGCCATATTCAAACTATTGTTGAGCCTGAAAACTTAATCCCTTTGTTGCATGAGACTAGGTATCATTACTGCAAGAAAATGACAGAGGCTCTTAACTTCCATCCCCACGCTGGGTTCCTACACCCTTAATCCTTCGAGCTCCTTTTCTACGTGACCACGGTGGTGACCATCCCCTAAGCACTTAAATCAATCATTGAGAGTTCAGGAGTTCGAGCGATTTCAACTTTGTCAGGGGTCCCAAGGCTCGAATGGCTCGAACTTGGACTAGGTCCCACACCAGTTTGGTGGTTTGAGACATTTCTTCTCGAATGGCCCAAATAGATTGAATGGCTCAAATGGCCAGAATGGAATGGGTCTCATGTCAGTCAAGGCCTTGGGGGTTTGAGGAATTTCACCATTGTACTCCAACAACAAGGCTCACATTCCTGAATGTCTGAGAGTCCTAAATAAAACTTTAGCACAAGAAAACACACCAACATGACCTCCTAGCACTACCCCTGAGAAATTTCCGCCTCATCAAATGACATCAAAACCACCTCACACTAACATCATCTAACCCACATGTTACCTCCTAGTGTTGCCACAAGTCATCCATAAATATGCCACTTGGACACTTGAAAATGCCAAAAATGCATGCCACATGTCATATGGTCATGTCATCTTGATGACAATTGTTAATGTCATTCCCACTTTGGTTTCCACATCAGCATCCTACTCATCAATGATTAATGTGTAAGTTTCATATGCAAATGGGGAAAGTTTGGTCTCTCAATGTCAATCTCCCAGTCTCAACCTCTTAGACTTGTTAATAAAATACATCGATATGAAAAGGTTTAGGGAAGCTAACAAGAACAAATCCAATCTCTCAAGGCCTCAAAATAGCGAGGGCCTCAACATGCTCCTTCGATAGAAAATATATCGGGGTGAGACATGAAATGTTATGGCATCCAATAGCAACAAATCCCATATCTCGAGATTGTCAACCTTGGGACCAAGGGTCCATTAATATAATACGTCAATATGAAAAGGGTTAGGGTGTAGTTATTTTAGTTGTGTTGTGAACGTGTCATTCCTCCTAAGATTTAAAATTCACTGATTTTGTTAACAAAGAAATATGTTACAAAAACACAAGGTTTGTGTGGAACCTTGAAGCCAAAAACCCCGCCAAACTTTAATCTACAATATATTTTTCTCCTCTTGGAATTTTTCAGGCTAATATTACCATTGGAAATGTATTTTAGATGCTTTTCTATCTGAGCACTTTGTAGAAGCATTAGATTTGATCACTACACATAAAATTCCTTCAACTATATGCTCCATCCTTGACCTCAAGCCTCCTTTGGAATCAATGAAAACACTCTTGAAATCCTTTAACATCCATTTACCATCAATGGCAACACTCTTTGGCATCCTTCGACATCAATGACAACATTTTGTCCAAAATTTCCTCACCTCTAGGGCCCAATAACCCATTTTCCCCATTTATAATAGCTCTTGGTCATGGCCCCTTTTGACCATGTGACTCATGGCTAGGGACAAAGCCTCTGAACCTGAAAATTCTAAGTGTCCTTCCCCAAATTTCTATATTTTTTTATAGCCTTTTATATTTTTTGTACGAGATTAAGAGAGATAAATATAGTAATAAGGCCTTATCTACCTTGAGTACATCTATGGCTCATAAGTCATATTCATCCCTTAGAAGTTATCAGAATCTGTTGTTTATCACAAATGAACTTCTTTTGAAAAAATCAAAGAGGGTTCTAAAACTAAATTCCCTGAAATTATGATAGCTTTCTTAGTTGCACTGAACAATCAATCCTTAGTTATTTGGTAAGGTTTATTCCCACTTAACCAGTACAACTTCATTCTTCTTACTTGAGACCCATCATGGTCATTCAATCCTTCTATCAGGAATATTATGACAGGGGATGGGGATTATCCATGATAAAAATAGTAAACATTTTTAAGGACTAGTTTTGCATTAGTACATAAAAAGTTATTCATCACTAAATTCACATTCAACGTTCCATTAATAAATACCTTTCAAAAAATAGGTAGTAGGTACAAATTTTTATTGATATTTAATTAAAGGAAGAGAAATACACTTATCTAAATTACTTTTAAACTTTTCTTAAAACTGAATATTAGAGAGCCACTCTCCACCCAACTATAGGCACAACTACATTGTACTTTTCCTTGTAGTTGGTCAACCTTGAGCTAGATTTTATGCCTTAAGAGAAGCTTCACTTCAGTTCACAAAAATCAGCTTAGGGAGAAATGTACTCCATTCTCATTCATATACAAGGAAACTAGAGCATAGACTTTTAGTTGCTGATTTATAGCTTTTTAACAATGACATTATGGCTAATCTAGGCTTGCACAACACAAAGGGAGTCCTTCACTAAATCTGCAGAACTTTTGTGCTTCCCTCTTGTGTTTTATGTGCGCATTCAAGAGAAATTATTTTGACTAACTCCACTCATCTTGAAGGATTGTAAACTAATTTATTAGTTTGTTTCATAATCGATTGTAGTTCAATCCCTACACACCTTCTATGATTCTGAGGTTTTTCTTATCTCAGGTTCTTTCTGTTCAAGTTGCTCTAGGTTTTTGGCACATGAGTTTTCTCGATGTTTTCCTCTCAAAGTTTCTCTCCTAATTTCTCTTTTCTTCCCCCCCTACCCACTCACTCTTCTTTGGGCCTCTTTTTTCCTCCCACCTTTCCTTCATGCATTCCCTAGCATGATGCTCTAGGGGATCAAAAATATGCTAAAAATAAAAGTTCTTGAAATTACTCAAAACTAGTTCCAAATCATAGATCTTGTCATTCTTATTCCAATTCCACTTGAATTGCCTCAATCCGGCATTGTATGTGAAAGTTATTGCATTCTAAAGTTTTTGGCAAATAGTTAAAAAGTCAATTTACAAGGTTGACTGGGCTGCTAACTGGGTAGGTCGTACATGTGATGTTAGAAAATTATATATATTACAAAGCAATGGAACACATAAAACATATTGCAGAAATACAAACACAGAAAACAAATAAAACAAGAGAGACACAGATATACGTGGTTCACCCAATTTGGGCTACGTCCACGGATAAACAGCCAGTCCTTCCTTTTATATTATCCAGCAAACTGAAGAGATACAACATACAGCAGATCTATTGTAATCCCCTCTTCACTCTCACACAATATCCACTTTATTTCTCACTCAGAATACATATCTCCATAGATTCAATACAATTCCCTCATATAGAGTGAGGGGTTGTCTTCTAGGGAAAAAAACCCTAAATTAAACATAACTTCTACCATCATATCTTCGCCTAATGAACGGCCCAGATTGACTACGAAATTACAACAATTTACAAGGCAATTTTACATCTATTTTTAGCTTCGGGGGCACTGCCCCTGATCCTTCGCTAGAGGGGGCTCCCAAAGGTCGTAGTCGCCCCCCCCCCCCCCCCTCTGACCCCCTACATACAACGCAAATATTATGGGTGGCATTGCCGCCCCATTATGAATTGGGGTCCAATGCGGCAATACCTCTGAATAAAGAAGATAATCAAGCTCCACACCCAACATGTGATGTGTTGCTGATGTTAGTAGATGACGGGGATGTATGGAAAATAGGTGGACCAATCATGTGTTGACATGTGGCAAGTCATACAGGTGGTGTTGGTGCATTTTTATTGGTTGTTTGGTTTGATGTGGGCTAATGAGGGGGCATCATGTGGCTCGATGGGAGGGCACCATGTGGCCCTCTTAAATCATGCAAAATATGGTGAGGGTTCGATCGACCTAGTGGGGTTCGAGTGACCTAGTGGGGTTCAACCCTGTGACCTCCGACGAACAAACTGAACGGCTTATCGTTACACCATGCATTAGTTCCTAATTAGATAGCTCGATGACATCAATTTAAGGTTGAGTTCAAGAGCATTTGGAGGAAGGGACCAAGCGGTTATCCCTAGCCCTTGGTTATATCATTTACCACATGACCAACAACTAGTGACGAAGTTAAGCTAGTGGGGGTGAGTGATTAGTCTAGCCCCTGGTCTTTCAATTGTCACGTGACCACCCTTGGCAGTTAGAAATTCGATGCTAAAGTTCATTGGCACATTTAAAAGAGGTGAAAATTTACACTGATTATGGTAGGAAATTCACCAGTCCTAGGCGAAATTGTTGCTCAACGATCTGCCAAAAGAAGGCATTTATTTCCTAGTTAGCAAGTTTGATCATTTTGTAGGAAAGATAGTAGAGAAATGGAAATTGAGGCCTAACTTGGTCATTTTTCAGTCTTTTTGAGCCCAAGAAAAGCCTAAACAAGGGTTTTTGTTTGTTCTAGACACAGTGGAAACATTATTTTTTATGATTTGATCATTGTGTGTTGATGTAACTTACATTTTGAGCATGTAATAGAAAGGGCAAACATTGGAAGCTGGACCTGGAGACGTAGCCCAGGAGGGGTGAACTCGGTCATCAAAATGTTGTTTTTGTGATGTTGCATATGATCTTTTTTTCTCTGGTTATTTGCACATTTTAACTAAAAACACTAATTTTATGTTCTTTTGCAAATTGATCCATTTCCCAAAAGACATAAACTTGCTTGCTAAATTTTTCAAGAAACCTTCAAGTTTTTAATTTCAGATCACTTTAGTATCAGATCATGGTTGTTTTGAAGGTTTGACTATTTTTACAAGTGTTTTCTTGATGCTTACAAGGTTAAAGTTGAAAACAGGAGAAGGAGTGATTGAAGATCCAAATCCTCAAATTGGTTCAAGGAGGTCACAGAATCCTCAAACTCCACCAGTAATGGCACATGAAGAAGGACATGAGATGATTTCTAAAGATGAGAAAACTTTCAGAAAGGATTTCTATGATATGTCTGAAATGGTGAGAGTGTTATATGAAGAGAGAACAACAAGGTTGCAATGAGAGAGTTCAAATCAATAAAAAGGTAATGGTAGTGATGGGAGTAAGCCTCCACCACCACCTCCTCCTTCACCTTCTCCTCCACCTCCTTCTTCATCTCCTTCAACACCTACACATACTCCTCCTAGATCTCCAAAAGGACATGCTAAGTCTCATTTACTTAAGCTTGATGTCAAGTTTTAATCGCCTATGTATAATGGGGAAGTAAATGTTGAAGAGTTGTGTTCGCCAAATCGAAGTATATTATAGGATTCAAAGGATTAAGGATTATGTGACCAAGATATAGCTTGCTTCTCTTCATTTGGAAAGTACATCTCTTATCTGGCAGGAGGCTAGAACTCAACAAGACTTGAAGAAAGGTGGTAAAATTATATATTCTTGAATGATTTTATAGTTGCATTTATACAATTTTATCCATTTTCTTATACGCAAAAAGAAATTATGGATTAGGAAAATTTTAGACAAGCTAAAGGTGAGAGTGTCGAATATTACACACAAGAATTTAGAAGAAGAGCTTTAATCTTGGGTGTTGATTTATGTTCACAAGACACTCTCCTTAAATACATAGGTGGATTACATGGTTATTTGAGGCATACTATACTAATTCCTATTACCACCAATCTAGATGAATTATGTGTTCGGGAAACTCATTTAGAAGCTAGAGGAAAGAATGTTCCTCAAGAGACTAGCTAGAAGCCATCCAATTCTGGAGACAAAGGAAAGGGGAAATTTAAAGGAAAAGGAAAAAAAAATGCTACAATCAAGAAATAGGGAGAGAAACTTACCTATAAACATTGTTCGAAAGAAGGCCATGATGAAGACCATTGTTGGAAACTACATCCATAAATGAGATGAAAGAAGTACAATAACAAGGGGAAACAAAAGACTGTTGCAACAACTCAACAGGATCTAGGATTTGATTCAGGGGATGAGACCAAAATCATAGCCATGGGAATGAAAGGCAAATCTTCTATTGTAAGTACTAGTTCTTCTAGTAAGCCTATTGAGTCTCAAAATGATAAAGAAATTGAGCTTTTCCATATTAGGGTCATGACAAAACATACAAAAGTTGACACCTTGTTTGATAGTGGATCCCAAGTTAATTTGATTTTTGAAGCTATTGTAAAGAAACTAAATTTAGAAACTACACCTCATCCTAAACCTTCCCCTTTTGAGTTGGGTATGTGAAAATGCCAAATTTCAAGTGACAAGAAAGTGAAAACTTAAATTCACCATCACTGCAAACTTTATTGATGAGGTAGAGCCTGATGTTGTCCCTTGACATATGTGGAATTGTTTAAAGTCTATATTTGTATGACCGGAAAGAAATTTTCTATCATCATGAGAACAAATATCATATTTTTAAAGATGGAGTTGAATATATTGTTAGAGCACATCACAATAAAATGAACGTATCCCTTGTAAGTGATGGTCAAATGAAAAAGCTTGTAAATGCTAGTAAGAATTTTGTATTGTTGATGATCAAACCTAAAGATACTACTAAATTTGAAGCTTTCCAAGGATATGATTCAAAAATAAAGCATGATTTGGTTGAAGTTGTTAACACTTCTGACAAGATGTTTCAGGACGTTGAAGGATCACCTCCAAAGAGATGAATCCAACATGAGATTCAATTGCAGTAGGACGCACCTCTTCCAAACATTGGCATGTATAGAATGTTTGTTTTGGAGAATGCAGAAATCAAGAAGAAAATTCAAGAGTTGCTTGACAAAGGGGTCAGAAGGACTAACACATCTCCTTACAGGTCTCCTATTGTTTTGGTTCCAAAGAAGGATGGTACATGGCACATGTGTGTGGATTTTAGAGCTTTGAACAAAATCACGGTGAAGAATCACCATCCTCTTCCTTGTATTCATAATTTTCTAGGCCAATTAAAGGATGTTGTCTATTTCACTAAGTTATATTTGATAAGTGGTTATCACCATATAAGGATTGCCGAAGGTGATATTTGGAAGAATGCTTTCAAGACAAAACAAGGTTTTTTTGAATGGTTGGTTATGTCGCTTGGGCTTTGCAATGCACCTGCAACATTCATGAGAGTTATGAATAATGTGTTGAGACCATTCCTTCATGATTTTTTCATAGTCTACTTAGATGATATTCTAATTTTCAATGAGACACATGAAGAGCATGTCAAGAATGTGAAACAAGTATTAGTTATCTTAAAGAAAGAGAAATTGTATTTGAAGATGTCTAAGTGTGAATTTGGGAAAAGCTCTTTGGTATATTTGGGCCATATTGTAGGAGGGTGTGAATTGAAGATTGATCCCTTAAAAGTTGAAGTCATTGTGAATTGGCCTAAGCCCAACAATGTAACATATTTCGGGAGCTTTTTGTGAGCAACTAAATATTGGAGAAAATTTATAGCTAACTTCCCACTCATTACAACACCACTACATGCTTTGCCAAGTGTGAAATAAATCTTTCAGTGGGGAGGAAAACAACAAAATCCTTCGATACATTGAAATAGAAAATCAATACAACACCAATTCTATTACTTCCAAATCTTAAGCAGCCATTTGAGATTCAAACCGATGCTAGTGATTATGCCACGAGAGTAGTTTTGATGCAACATGGTAATCCTATTTCTTATCATTCTAAAACATTTACCAATGAAATAATTAAATATCCAACTTATGATAAAGAGTCGTATGCTTTGGTACAAAGCGTGAAGAAATGGAAGCACTAATTGATGGGTAAAGAAACAATTATTCATACTAACCATCAATCTTTGCAATATTTTCAATCTCAAACCAAGCTACAACAAGATAGACATTTCAGGTGGATGGGATTTCTTCAGCAATTTCATTTGGTAATCAAGTACACTAAAGGTATATAGAAAAAAAGTTATTGATATGTTGTCAAGGCATATTTTTAATGCATTTTTCATTCTTAAGAATAATTCAATAATGCATGAAAGTTACATTGAACAGTATGCTCAAAATGATGATTTTAAAGATGTTTATGCAAGTTTGATTCAAGGAAATCATGTTGAAGAGTTGGATTATCATGTTCATAACAATTTGTTTTATCATAATGGCAAGTTATGTGTTCCTCAGGGTGAAAGAGTCAATTTCATAAGGGAAGCCCACACTTCTCTTATTGTTGGTCACTTTGGTGTAGGAGAAACAATTGCGCAAATTCATAGGTATTGTTATTGGCCTCGCATGAATGAAAGTGTTTCAAGATATGTAAGAGGATGTTCCATGTGTGCTACTAAAAAATCTAACAATAGGAAACTGGGTTTGTACACTTCATTTCCTATTCCTTCTCATCCTTGGGAAAGTATTTCTATGGATTTTGTAGGTGGACTACCATTGTCAAAGAAAGGTCATGATTATTTATACGTTGTTGTGGATCGTTTTAGAAAAATGTTCATTGATGCCATGAAAGAAACAATTTACAGTTGAACAAAACACAAAGATGTTCTTCCAAAATGTATAAGTTCACTTTGGGTTGCCTACTTCTATTATTTCTTATCAAGATTCTCGATTTATCGAGAAGTTTTGGTCAAGCTTATGGGAACTCATGGACACCAAGTTGAAGAAGAGGACAACATTTTATCCACAAACCAATGGGAAGAAAAAAGTGGTAAACATAATAGTAGTGCATCTCCTTTGTGGATGTTGAGGTAAGCATCCTAAACTTTGGGATGAGCATTTGCATTACATCCAACATGCCTATCATCATCCCAAACGCTCATCTATGCAAGTATCTCCATTTTAAGCTTGTTTGGATTATTTTCCAAAGTCTCCTTTCGATTTCATCTTTGGTAAAGATATTGCAGTAGATGGATATAGTGATGTGGATAAAGCCAAGCATTTCATTGAACAAATTTAGTTAGTGCATCAAAGAGTACAAGATCAAGTTGAGAAAAGCAAAGGCAAGTACAAAGCAAGACATGACAAGCATCGAATTGATCATGATTTCCAAGTGGGAGATTAAGTTTGGTTATATATCAATAAGGAAATACATCAAGGTGAAGGTAAAAAACTCAATCTAATCAGATATGGTCCTTTCCAAATTTTGGAGAAGATTGGTAACAATGCTTTCCGATTCGATTTTCCACCTCATATGAAAATTTATTCTATTGTGAATGTGGAAAACTTGAGATTGTGTGAGCATCAAATGATTGATGATTATGAAGAGTGTTCAGATTCCATCTATTGAAGATTTTGCTTGTGGAAGATACAATTCTTGATAGGAGAATCAGGACTTCATGCACGGGCAATGTGGAGTATGTTCAAGTGGGGCTCAAAGGTACCAATCCAAGTAAATCAAGGTGGATTGAGATCGGGATAGTGAGGGAGATGTACCCTCACTTACTTACAGAGTAAAAACAAATTTTTGGTGGTCTAAAAGCTTCTAGTGGGGAGGAATGATCCAGGTGATAAAAAATATGCTCAAAAATCAAAGTGCTCGAACTTGCTCAAAACTAGTTCCAAATCGTATATCTCGTCATTCTAATGCCAACGCGACTTGAATTGCCTCAATCTAACATCGTATGCCAAAGTTATCATGTTCGAGTTTTTGGCAAACAACTAAAAAGTCAACTTGCAGGGTTGACTAGGCAAGTTGTACAAGTGACGTGGCACTGACATTAGCAGGTGACTCAGTTGTACGAAAGGCAAGTGGACCAATCACATGCTGACACGTGGCAGGTCATACAGCCGATGTTGGCACATTTTTATTGATTTTTTGGTTTGATGTTATCCAATGAGGAGGCGCCACGTGGCCCAATGGGAGGGTGCCATATAGCCCTCGTAAATCATGAAAAATATGGTGAGGTGTGTGATCGACCCAATGGATTTCAACCTCGTGAACTCCGGTGAACAAACTGAATGACTTGTCATTACACCTTGCATTAATTCCTATCTATATGGTTCAAAAACATTAATTTAATGTTGAGTTTGGGTGTGTTTGGGGGAGGGGTTGGGCGTTAGCCCTAGCCTCCATTTATATCGTTTACCACATGACCATCGACCAGTAGCAGGAACTAAGCCGACGGGGGCGAGTGGTTAGCCCAACCCTTGGTCTTTCAGTTTCCATGTGATTGCCCTTGGGGGTTGGAAATTCAACACTAAGGTTTATTGGTGCATTTAAAAGGGGCGACAATTTGCACCAATTGCACGTGGGAATTCTGCTGGTCCTAGAGGAAATTGTCACTCAATGGTCTGCCAAAAGAAGAGATTCATTGTTTGGTTAGTATTTTTGGTCATTTTGCAAGACAAATAGCAGATAAATGAAGATTGAGGCCTAACTTGGTCATTTTTAGTCTTTTTGAGCCTAAGAAGAGCCTAGACAAGGGTTTTTGGGTGTTCTTGACACAATGGCAACATTATTTTTGTGATTTGAGAATTGTATGTTGATGTAATTTACATTTTGAGCATATAATAGAAAGGGCTAACATTGGAAGTTGGACCTAGAGATGTAGCCCAGGAGGGGTGAACGCCATCATCAAATTGTTGCTTGTGTGATGTTGCATATGGTCTATTTTTCTCTGGTTATTTCTACAAATTTTAACTAAAAACACTAAGTTTATGTGCTTCATATTGATCCCATTGCCCATAAGACATAAACTTGTTTGCAAATTTTTTCAAGAAACCTTCAAGTTTTTAATTTCAGATCACATGAAGATTCTTGGGGTTCCCCATTAGGATGTGTGGGACAACAAAACATCAAAGGTGGCACATGGCTCATACACCGAGGAAGTTTAGTAAATTTGTTTATCAAATTAAAGATATTAACTAACAAAATTTAAGTAAACAAAGAAACCTCCCAAATTCCCTCTTATAACTTACCCTCAATCATCAAGGTCTATGTTTTTCACTACTCTCTTCTTCAACTTAATACATATATTAAAATTGAAATAAATATTTACATCAGATAAAATCTATCAAAATATCTATGCTTATTATCCAATATTATCTATCTTAAATAGATATAAAAAATAGAAATAAAAGCCAATATTATATATTTTTGAAAAAAATTAAATGGATATAATCTGATTTGCACCAAACTAATTTACCTTCAAAAGATAATGCTTTAGGGCAAATTACATTACTCGTTTAATAGAAAAAGTAGTTGTTAAACGTATTTAAACATTCAAAAAGTAGCTGTTAAACGCATTTAAACATTTAAAAAATAATTGTCAAACATATTTAAACATTTAATTTAAATTTCTTAACGATTATTTTAAAATTAAATAAGTTTATAATTTAAGTTTGTTTTATAAGATTAAATCAAAAAATATTTAATATATTAATTATAATTATCATTTTAAACCTAAACAAAATTTTCATAACTCTAACAAAAATACCATATACTCTTATTAACCTCGTACTCATAAATAACTAAATTTAATAATATAAAATAATTTTTAATTATTCAATCTAATAAAATATTTATCTACATAACATTTAGATTGTAAAACTATTTCTGTTTGGTTAAGAGTTTACAAAACACGTTAAGGGCCCAAGACCTAGAGGTATCTAGTACGAGTGAAATCTTACCCCCTTACAGATCACCAATAGTTTATTCCAAATAGTTTTCTTTGAATAACTATGAAAAACTAGAAATAATTGTCTTCATTGTTAATTTAAAAACTAAATTATGATAAATTTTCCCACATGTAAAAAAACATTTAAATTATAAAACCATTTGAAATATAAATAAATTCACGCATATAAAAACACTCCAATAAAAAATAGCTAAGTGTAGTTCTCAAATGGAAATGGAAATATCCTCTTAATAAGAAATAAATTTGTGTACGGAGGGCCTCTTTGTTTTTAAAGTGTCTTTGCTCGCATTGACTTGCTTTAGTCATCCATGGAGCCAAGTCAAAAAGCATTCCATTTACACTTTTAAATGGAAATGTCACCCCTCCAATAAGGAATTTTGTTAAAGGATGTCTTTATTCCATTTTTCCTTGACCAAACAACACGTTTAGTGGCTGACTTCTTTCAGTCTTCCCTATCTCTATCTCCACTGAAGGTTCTATGATCTAACTCTATCTTTACTCACGAAGCCACGTCAAAAGTCTTCAGTATCTTAATAACAAAATCTTAAATGTAAATGTTACCCCTTCTCTTTTTTAATAAAAATGTTTAGATAAAATTCTAGTTTGAATTTATAAAGTGCAAAATTCTTTTGTTCTTAACTTACAAAGTTTAAGTTCAAATATAATTTTATTGCATAAAATGTATACATAAGTTTTTATTTATTTTTGTTAAAAAGAAACTCTAAATAACCCTGAAAATAAAAATAAAAATACATCAATAAAAAAAAGAGAGGAAGAACCCTATAAATCTTTGAGAATAGGGATATAAATACATCAATATTACGACTTCTGAATCTTGCTCTAATAAAGGTTAAAAAAAGATATAACTATTTGACTGGGCAAGTTGTACAAGTGACGTGGCACTACATTAGCAGGTGACTCAGTTGTATGAAAGGCAAGTGGACCAATCACACGCTGACACATGGTAGGTCATACAGCCAATGTTGGCACATTTTTATTGATTGTTTGGTTTGATGTTGGCCAATGAGGAGGCACCACATGGCCCAATGGGAGGGCATCATATGGCCCTCGTAAATCATGAAAAATATGGTGAGGGGTGTGACCGACCCGACAGAGTTCAACCTCGTGATCTTCGATGAACAAACTGAATGACTTTTCATTACACCTTGCATTAATTCCTATCTATATGGTTCAAAAACATTAATTTAATGTTGAGTTTGGGTGCGTTTGGGGGAGGGGTTGGGCATTAGCCCTAGCCTCCAGTTATATCGTTTACCACATGACCATCGACCGGTAGCAGGAACTAAGCTGGCGAGGGCGGGTGGTTAGCCCAACCCTCGGTCTTTCAATTTCCATGTGATTGTCCTTGGGGGTTGGAAATTCAACACTAAGGTTCATTGGTGCTTTTAAAAGGGGCGACAATTTGCACCAATTGCATGTGGGAATTCTGCCGGTCCTAGAGGAAATTGTCACTCAATGGTCTGCCAAAAGAAGAGATTCATTGTCTGGTTAGTATTTTTGGTCATTTTGCAAGACAGATAGCAGATAAATGAAGATTGAGGCCTAACTTGGTCATTTTCAGTCTTTTTGAGCCCAAGAAGAGCCTAGACAAGGGTTTTTGGGCGTTCTTGACACAATGGTAACATTATTTTTGTGATTTGAGAATTGTATGTTGATGTAATTTACATTTTGAGCATATAATAGAAAGGGCTAACATTGGAAGTTGGACCCAGAGATGTAGCCTAGGAGGGGTGAACGCCGTCATCAAATTGTTGCTTGTGTGATGTTGCATATGGTCTATTTTTCTCTGGTTATTTCTACAAATTTTAACTAAAAAAACTAAGTTTATGTGCTTTTGCATATTGATCCCGTTGCCCATAAGACATAAACTTGTTTGCAAATTTTTTCAAGAAACCTTCAAGTTTTTAATTGCAAATCACATGAAGATTCTTGGGGTTCCCCATTAGGATGTGTGGGACAACAAAACATCAAAGGTGGCACATGGCTCATACACCGAGGAAGATTGAGGCCTAACTTGGTCATTTTCAGTCTTTTTGAGCCCAAGAAGAGCCTAGACAAGGGTTTTTGGGTGTTCTTGACACAATGGTAACATTATTTTTGTGATTTGAGAATTGTATGTTGATGTAATTTACATTTTGAGCATATAATAGAAAGGGCTAACATTAGAAGTTGGACCCAGAGATGTAGCCCAGGAGGAGTGAACGCCGTCATCAAATTGTTGCTTGTGTGATGCTGCATATGGTCTATTTTTCTCTGGTTATTTCTACAAATTTTTACTAAAAACACTAAGTTTATGTGCTTTTGCATATTGATCCCGTTGCCCATAAGACATAAACTTGTTTGCAAATTTTTTCAAGAAACCTTCAAGTTTTTAATTTCAAAACACATGAAGATTCTTGGGGTTCCCCATTAGGATGTGTGGGATAACAAAACATCAAAGGTGGCACATGGCTCATACATCGAGGAAGATTGAGGCCTAACTTGGTCATTTTCAGTGTTTTTGAGCCTAAGAAGAGCCTAGACAAGGGTTTTTGGGTGTTCTTGACACAATGGCAACATTATTTTTGTGATTTGAGAATTGTATGTTGATGTAATTTACATTTTGAGCATATAATAGAAAGGGCTAACATTGGAAGTTGGACCCAGAGATGTAGCCCAGGAGGGGTGAACGCCGTCATCAAATTGTTGTCTGTGTGATGTTGCATATGGTCTATTTTTCTTTGGTTATTTCTACAAATTTTAACTAAAAACACTAAGTTTATGTGCTTTTGCATATTGATCCCGTTGCCCATAAGACATAAACTTGTTTGCAATTTTTTTCAAGAAACCATCAAGTTTTTAATTTCAGATCACATGAAGATTCTCGGGGTTCCCCATTAGGATGTGTGGGACAATAAAACATCAAAGGTGGCACATGGCTCATACACCGAGGAAGTTTAGTAAATTTGTTTATCAAATTAAAGGTGTTAACTAACAAAATGTAAGTAAACAAAGAGACCTCCCAGATTCCCTCTTATAACTTACCCTCAATCATCAAAGTCTATGTTTTTCACTACTCTCTTCTTCAACTTAATACATATATTAAAATTGAAATAAATATTTACATCAGATAAAATCTATCAAAATATCTATGCTTATTATCCAATATTATCTATCTTAAATACCTATAAAAAAATAGAAATAAAAGCCAATATTATATATTTTTGAAAAAAATTAAAGGGATATAATCTGATTTGCACCAAACTAATTTACCTTCAAAAGATAATGCTTCAAGGCAAATTACATTACTCGTTTAATAGAAAAAGTAGTTGTTAAACGTATTTAAACATTCAAAAAGTAACTGTTAAACACATTTAAACATTTAAAAAATAATTGTCAAACATATTTAAACATTTAATTTAAATTTCTTAAAAATATATTTTAAAATTAAAATAAGCTTATAATTTAAGTTTGTTTTATAAGATTAAATAAAAATATTTAATATACTAATTATAAAATTATCATTTTAAATCTAAACAATTTTTTCATAACTCTAACACAAATACCATATACTTGTTTAACTTTAGTCTTATTAACCTCATATATCATAATAACTAAATTTAATAATATAAAATCATTTTTAATTATTCAATTTAATAAATATTTATCTACATAACATTTAGATTGTAAAACTATTTCTATTTGGTTAAGAGTTCACTAAACACGTTTGTTTAATGGCCCAAGACCTAGAGGCATCTAGTACGAGTGAAATAAATCTAGAGGCATAGAGGCATCTAGTATAAATCTAGAGGCATCTAGTATAAGTGAAATCTTACCCCCTTACAGATCACCAATAGTTTATTCCAAATAGTTTTCTTTGAATACCCATGTGAAAACACTCCAAAAAAAAATTAGCTATATGTAGTTCTCAAATGGAAATGGAAATATCCTCTTACTAAGAAATTTGTGTACGGAGGGCCTCTTTGTTTTTAAAGTGTCTTTGCTTCTTCACCAAGTCTGGGCTCGCATTGACTTGCTTTAGTCATCCATGGAGCCAAGTCAAAAAGCATTCCATTTACACTTTTAAATGGAAATTTCACCCCTCCAATAAGGAATTTTGTTAAGTATGCCTTTATTCCATTTTTCCTTGACCAAACAACGCGTTTAGTGGCTGACTTCTTTCAGTCTTCCCTATCTCTATCTCCACTGAAGGTTCTATGATCTAACTCTAGCTTTACTCACGAAGCCACGTCAAAAGTCTTCAGTATCTTAATAACAAAATCTTAAATGTAAATGTTACCCCTTCTTTTTTTCAATAAAAATGTTTAGATAAAATTCTAGTTTGAATTTATAAAGCGCAAAATTGTTTTGTTTTTAACTTACAAGTTTAAATATAATTGTTTAGAAATTTTCAGTAAAATCACATAAAAATTCTTTTGTCGACACGTTTCGAACTAACCAGTGTGGTTCATCGTCAAATATAATTTTATTACAGAGATTTGAATTTGTAAAATGTATACATAAATTTTTATTTATTTTTGTTTAAAAAAACTAAAAATAACCCTGAAAATAAAAATAAAATAAAAATAAATAAAAATAGAAGGAAGAACCCTATAAATCTTTGAGAATAGGGATATAAATACATCAATATTACGACTTCTGTATCTTGCCCTAATAAAGGTTAAAAAAAGATATAGCTATTACGACTTAGGAATCTTCCCCTCATTCCTAAGGTTCCTTGCAATGCCAAATCTCATAAAACTTAGGAGGAAACAAATGTCATAAGCATAGGACTTGGAAAGTTTCCTACCTTTTGCTTCTGGTCCCATTGGCCGTGTGCAAGCATGTTCCATATCATGATATGGACTGATGGATGCCACGGCATCCATACCATGACAAGAAAAGTTTCCCGTTACCGTCACTATCCGTCAAATAGGCCTTCTCCGTCGCCGACGTAATAAAGAGACATGGGATACCACTCCTAAGTCGGCGCGCTCAACTCCGGGTTAAGTTCTAACTCTAATAGGGTTGATGTCCCTGCCCGGGGCAATACTCGCGGGCAGACCACCGCCCGCCCTTACCGTGCAATTGTTCGATAGAGTGAACAAGTCAGATCCCAGGTCTTTGTATATTTTCACCGCATACTTCTAAGTTTTCTGGAAAGCTTGAACTTTGGCTACTTGTCAAGCATTTACACCCTCTACAGTTTAAAGCTTGGGGTTCACGTTTCGCCATCTTCAGAGGTTTTTTCTTCCGCAATTCGAATTTTCTTTGTAGCTTCAGAACTTTCAGCGGCTGTTCTTCGGGTTGGAGGCTTCATTCTCGCATTGAAATGAAGAAATGGTTTTAGTGAATGAAACTGTCCAGCTTCGGTGAGATTTTACAGTTTTCAAGGATGTTTTAGTAGCCATAACTGGTTTCTGCCTCCCGAATGCTCATTTACCATCTCAGCTTAATTCACTGTCTATAAATTCCGAGCCTTGCGGTTACTGTGTGCTTACATTACTCTGCGTCTCGCTGCCTTTTTTCCACTGTTGCTTTCGTCGTCTTTTACTGCAAGTTTTGATTTCTGTGACCAGTTTTAGTAGCCTTACCTAGTTTATGCCTACCGAATGCTCATTTAGCATCTCTGCTTAATTCACTGGCCACAGATCCCGAGCCTTGTAGCTACGGTGTGCTTACATTACTCTGCTTGTCGTTACCTCTTTTCCACCAAGCGTCCCCGATTTTGATGCTTTCGCAATCTTTTAGCTGCAAGTTTTAATTTCTGTGACCAGTACAATCTTGCAGATGGCTAATTCGTCAAATATTTGTGCAAAAGGCTTTGCAGCTGATGCTTAGGCATTGTTCTGAGTAAAGTTTCTGCAACGCTGAGCCTTTGCTCTGTTTAAGCTCCAAAATCTTGAATATTCACTAGTATTTGAAGGCCTGCAACGCCGTGTGAACCTTATATTGCTGTAATTTGTTAGGAATTCGGCTTCTTGGTCTTCTTCAAGTGCGTTTGCTGTTTTTGAAGCAAGCTGCAGCATTTGAGTGCAATATTTTACTGTTTGCTTGTTCAGGAGAATATTTTGCTGTTTTAAAATCAAACTGCAGAATTTGAGTGCTATTTTCGAAGACTTACTCCTCCAAAACGATCAATTATCTTGCTCTTCTTGAACAGAGCTTCAGAGTTTGAGGGCTCTATTCGAAGAGTTGATCAGTCTCGAGCGCGTTTCGCAGTTTTTTAAAGGACTTGCCAAAGCTTTAAACTCGAGAGGCCAGCAGTCCTGCTTTATTTCAAAGCTTTGGACTAAACTGAACCGGATATTTTGTTACAGAGAATGCTGGAGGTCAATGCTGCGGTTTTTTATCCGTAATAAAAATTTCTGCGGTAAAGTCGATGCAGCTTTCCTGCCGGTGATATAAGTAAATATCGGTGCGAAAAACCTGTACTTCAAAGGTTGCAGGCATCGTTTGGTGAAAAGCTTTGCCTCTCAACTTATCTCAGCTTTGAGGCCATTAATATATTTTGAAGGCAGTTTCTCAGGCGTCAAGCTGTCGTAAATTGATTTCACTTTTTTTCTTTTGTTAGCCATGGCTCCTAATGCTGAGAGCTCTGATGGAGAGGAGGGCTCTGTGGTTCCCAGCAGCAAGACTTCGACTTGTTCAGGGCAACAAGCAGAAATAACATCGAGAAAAGACCAAAAACAGAGTATTTTCACAAGCTTATCTTGCCGGCCGACGTTGCAGCCGGTCTTAACATCTCCTTGTTCCTCCTATTCATCGTCGTCGTCGACATGTTTTTCACCGGCTTCTTCCCCTTGTTCAGAGTCCAGAGCATCAAAGTCGGTGGAAAACAGTTGCAACAGCAACAATATTTCCGATTTTTCCACCGACTCCGACATGGAGGAAATGTGCACAACGCCCAAGGCAGAGGAGTCCCGAATACCAGAAACCATACCATGTCCACCGGCTCCGAGAAAGCGAAGGGTTTCTTCGAGGTTTCGTGCAGTGCCTTTAACGGGTTTTTTCATTACTCCTGATTTGGATTCAATGTTTCCTCTGCATAAAATCTCAGTTAACATATAGAAAGCAAAGATTAGATTCGCAGTCATATGGTTTTTTCTTTTTTGGATTCTAACTGAGGCTCTGTCCAGGCCGCCTTTTAGGTAATCTGTATAACGAGAGAAAGCGTGCTAACTTCGTGCTGCAAATATAGTTTTTAGGGGGTATTGTAGGGTAGAGTCGTAGACATCAGCTTCGAGGCCTTGTTGTTGTGGTTCAGTCTTTCGAGCGAGCGAGGAATGTTTGGGTATTATTTTGGGTTGGATTGAATTTCAAGGCGTGGACTTCAAAAGATACTGTTCTAAAGTTTCTCGGTTGTTACTTGGAATCTGTCAATGAACTTCATGATCTGAATGTTTTTTTAGTTGGAATATGTTAGTGAACTTGTTGCCCATTTGAATGTATATTTTCAAACTCGCTGTTTGATTTGAATGGTTTTTGTGGAATGAGTAAAATATGGAACTAGGAAGCTGAGGCCCTGAATTACTGACTGATTGTACTTTCTTTTAATGATTTGTAAGCATGGTTATTGAGATTTTATTTTACTCGCATATAAATGATTAGGCGTCTCTTATTCCTTGTTTTTCCAAGTGATTAGTTTATCATCGATTACATTTTAATGTTGAACTTTGATTTTTCAAGTAATCAGTATACATGGTTTCTCATTATAATTCATTAGTTTTTTAATTTTATTTTTAAAATTTTGATAATTGGTAGTAGGGTTTCACTCATTATTATTGATAATATTTTATTTCTGGAATAAAGTGTTACATGGTTAAATGTTATGTTGCATTCTTTTTGGGATGGAGAATGGTGGGGAGGAGAAGAGTCTCCCGATTGGCTAGAGCACACTCCCAAATTTTCAAGGGATGACTATATATATGTTGTTTCAAGCTAGTATTATGCACAACTCTTACATACCAATTAAAATTTCAAACAATTTGAAAAGAGGTTGAGTGACATTCCATTGTTGACCACTAGACATGAGCTTTAGTGTAACTACTTTAAATTTGTAATAATGTCCATTAACAATCTATCAAGGAGAACTGTCTTTATATTAGTTTTTTTTCCTCATATTTCTTGTTAATAATGACTATGTTAAACACAAAATGCATTCCCTTTTCAATAGGGTTTGCAAACTTTTATAGTTGTCTTTATATTAGTTTTTTCCCTCATATATTTCTTGTTAATAATGACTATGTTAAACACAAAATGCATTCCCCTTTCAATAGGGTTTGCAAACTTTTATAGATGAGTTGAAAACCACTATAAAATAATTTGGTTTTCTAATGATATTAATTTCATATTTATCAAGAAGAGGATTGAATAGGAATTTATTTAAACATTTAGTACTCAGTCCAATTCAAAACTATGTGATTGTTTTCACAATGCTTGGGGTTGGGATGATGGAAACACTCTACTTGAATGAGTCCTCAAAACCCACATACAATATGTAAAAGACGAGATGATCCTAAGAAAGAACAAGAAAAATAACCACAAAGATCATCCTTTTAAAACACTGTATTTTACGTTTTCTTGCCATGGAGGGTGTTTTTTGTAATTTTACCATTGAAAATCCATTATCCAAAATGAAACCCATGTTTTGAGCTGCAACTTGTACAATAAATTTAGATTCAATAAATTTTAAAAAAATGAATGAGAAAAATGATCATATTGTTCAAACATCAATGTCTATGATTGTCAAAATTGAAGTTTTGTGCTTGGATTATCCCTAAAACCTTCCAAAAACATTCCTTTAATCTATCCAAAAAAACCTTTGAAATATGCCAAAAACATCTTTGAAATTTGTCCAAATGATCCCTGAAATCTGTCTGGAACATCTTGGGGATGGATCGCAAGTCCCTAAGTCCCCAATGGAGTCCCCAACAGTTTGGGGACGTTTCCTAAGGGTCTAAAAGTCCTCGGAACACGGGGACCCAGGGTACTTGAGTGTTTTTGGGAGGACAAGTCCCGTGCAACATAGATTAAGAGTAAGTATGAAGACGATTAGTGTTACTATAATGTCAAAATAAAGTAATTATTTTTAAACATCATTAATTTTAAATTGACAATTTCACTTAGTAAAAATAATAATTCAATGTATTTAATCAAATCATATAAGATAAATGACTATTCTCGTACTAGTACCATATTACTGCAACACTTAAATAAAAGATCACAAACAAGAGAAAAACATGAATTGATAAAATCGTCATTTGACTTAAAACACAACTTTATTAAAGCAAACATACAAAAAGTATTTAATAAAAAACAAACTTAATGTGATTAGTACACACTAAATTTATTATTATGGAAAAATATATATTCTAATGAATATTATATTTACATTTAAATAAATTTCACTTTTCCATTTATCCCATTTAAAAAATGGTTTCACTTTTCCATTTATCCCATTTAAAAAATGGAGTAGGGTCATTGTCTTTTTTTCTAAATCACTTTTTGGTGTGCAAAAGTTAAAAAAAATAGTCATTGTCTTTTTTCCTAAATCGCTTTTTAGTATGTAAACATCAAATTGTTTATAATATTAAAACAAAGGTATATTTTTAAACATAGTTAATTTTTAGCCAACCTTTTTACTTAATGAAAATAATAATTCAACATATTTAATTGAATTGTACAAGATGAATGGCTATTTTCCTACTCATTTTATGTCTCTTAAATGGAGAGTGTCAAACGCAAAAAGAAAATGAGTTGATGAAATCATCATTGGGCATGAAACACAACTTTACTGAAACAAACATTCAAAAAGGTGTTTTTATAAAAAAATGTATTTAATAAGCTAGGGCACACTAAATTAATTATTATGGAAATATATATATTTTAATAAATATTATATACGCATTTAAATAGGTTACACTTTTCCACTCATCTAATTTAAAAAATGCGGCATTGTCTTCTTTTTCCAAATCACTTCTTGGTTGTGTAACAATCCAATTACCGATCACCTTTATACTTGCATTGATTTGGGCATCCAACTTCTCATTAACTCTTTAATTAAAAATTGAAAAGGCATACAGTGAAAAGAGAATTTTATAATTTCTATAAAACATATACATAAACAATGTATATATTTATTAAAAAAGTTAAAGGGAAAAAAAAATAAAACATTAACCCGTATAAATATTTTTTTAGTTTAAATAATAATATATGATATTAATTTTTTAATAATTTTATAAATTAAATTAAAGTTAATATATTATAATTTATATAATTGTTAAAAGGAAATCTGAAAAAAAAAAGAATATCTAAATATAAACATTGAAGCAAATTTATGTGGTGGATTATTCATACCATGGGTGAAAAACAATTCATTTGACTTTTTCCATAATATTAAGGAAGTATGGAGTCAAAATATTTCATATTTTATTTTACTTAATTTGGTCTCACACTTAACAGTCTCCCACTTGAGACTAAGTAGAAGCGTCAATGAATATTGTTGACATTGTTTCTTTTTCTTCATTACTAATCCTTTCCCAAGATGCATTTCATCACTTTTGCATTACTCCAACCAAGATCCTACAAAGCTATTGCTTATACTTTGGCAAAATCTTTGTTAACCATTATCAACTAGCTAGATTGTCGTTTTTTTTCCAATTGTAGTAGCCCATCATCTAACACTTATGAATCTAATGATATCAAACATTAATGTGTTTGGTCATAGAATGATACGCTGGGTTTTTTGCTAAATGATCGGTGCTTTGACTGTCATAATGTAACACATTTATTTCATGACCTTCTAAGAATCGTTGCATCCTCAACATTTCTTTACAAGATTCTCTGACAATCATGTAGTCTTCCTTTGTTGTGGAACACTTATGAATCCAATGATATCAAACATTAATGTGTTTGGTCAAAGAATGATATGTTGGGTTTTTTGCTAAATGATTGGTGCTTTAACTGTCATAATGTAACACATTTATTTCTCGCTCTTCTAAGAATCATTGCATCCTCAACATTTCTTTGCAAGCTTCTATGACAACTATGTATCCTTCCTCTGTTGTGGAGAGGGTTACTACTTTATGTAATCTAGACACCCAAGACATTGTTGCATCTGTAAAAGTATATAAATAACCAGTGATGGAATTTTTAGTATCCACATCTCCACCATATTTGCATTTGTATAACCTTCAAGAACAACATTGTTATTACCAAAAGAAAAACAATAATTACTAGTACCCTTGAGATACCTCAAAATCCACTTTACCACTTACCAATGTTGTTTGTCTGGATTTACAAGGAACCCACTGACTACTCCCACTGAATATGCAATATCTAAACAAGTGTTGAGCTCTTATAGTGTTCCTTTTATTATGTCTTTTCCCAAACCTGAGACTACTTTATGTTATCCTTTTTTGTGACCATATCCTATTCATTATCATTTTTTGATTAAAGAGTGACAACACTTATAAAACCATGTTATTCAAGTGATAATTTAGACTGTTAAGTAGTCTTTGCCTAATTTTGGGTTGCTTATGTGTTGGGTTGGAGACATATGTTTGATTGGTTGCAGATTCTAGAAGAACACATGATTTTTGGTATGTTGTTACTTCGATGTTGTTACTATTATCACTCCAAGAAATTCTCCTAGGTTGTAGCTTGGAGATGCATGAACGCTCTCACCAATACAAGACTTTAGACCACTAATGCTCAATAATTTATAAATTCAATGGATAGATGGAGAATACTGACTATACCAGCAGATTGCATACATAAACATAAATTAATGGCTAGCTACAGGAAACAAAAGAGAATACTGACTGTACTAGCAGATGCATATATGACCACATATGGATGGCTAGCTACAGGCAACAAAGAAGCTTGCAAATCTAATTTATCAAAACAAAGATAAGATGACAGTTATCTGGCCTTAGACACAAAGAAAACATGAACAAACTGTTCAAGTGCAAGCATAGAACAGCAAAGAGAATGGACATTGAACATATAATGCAAAAGAAGCTTATATTGCTAGAATGAAGATGAGAAGCTTGAAGGAACGGAGGAGGAATAATCTCCAGAAGTTGAACCCGTATTACATCTTACTTTCAGATATTTATAGCTTTTTACAATGCTCTCAAGCCTTCTAAGGCTCGAGAAGTCTTAATCTATCTGATCTGTCTTCTTAACAACTTTGATGCCCTCTAGGCAAGCATGGGCTCGGAGGTTTCTTCTTCTGACAGAAGAATAACCGCATTCAGATATTTTGGGTAGCTTGCTATGCTGTTTAGGAGCTCTCACTGCCAGAGATGCCCCACAATGTTTGTTGTTGTGGCTGTGTCGTGCTGTGTTGCTCTGTGGCCCCTTTTATTCCCTTTCCGGCCTTTGTTTTCCAACAACCCGCCTCCCTGCCATATAGTGGAATGCGTCTTCAGCCTCTGTAATCCCTTTAAAGGTTTCCTTTGTATGTTTCCTGTATTTACACAAAAATGTTGCAATCACTGATAAATTTCGCCTTCTCTATGTATTTTGGACTTTAAAAGTCCTCAAAAATAGTTTATTAATCTCTCAGGTCCACCCTTGTCGCCTTCGCAAGTCGCAAAAAGCCTGCTCCTGTGTATTTTCCTCGTATTATGAAATACGCGAAAAACACTAAAAAATGCATGAAAAATGGGCTTTGGCAGAATTTAAATAATATATATTTTACTTCCCAGACCCTTTCGGGTCCGGGCTTCATCGCAATCGCACTATTCCAAGGCTCCCTTTGTATTTTCGTTATATAACGAAAATACATGAAATACATTAAAAATGGCTGACTTCAAATATTATAAAACATCATATATAATGCCGTCGGGTCCGGCTATCAAGTCACCCATATGTATATGCAAAGGCCCAGGCCCCATGGTTTCTGCTGATAGCGATCCGACGATGTATTGTGGGTCATCGATCTGCGCGTGAAATTGATGGTCCACGTTTAATCGATGATCATAGTCGCAACTTCCATATTGTCTGTGTCGATACCGCCGATTTGCCTCCGCCGATTGCGACCCGCTGATCCGATCATCAGCGATTGCTGATCGCTGGTGTCCAGCGCCAATTTCCACTACCTACGACCACCGATTTGCAATTTGTCGCTTAGATCTAGGTCGTTGATTGGCTAGATCTAACATCTATTGTGCATTCTTGAGTTTTAAGCCTTTGATACATGGTTTTTCATGATTTTGAAGTGTTTTAGTCTCCCGATAGTGCATTTCTGTCCTTCCAAGGGCTCTCCTCCCTCCCTTGTTTGGATCTTTAGATGATCTTAAGCACTTTTGAAGACTTAGGGAGCGCTTTGGAGCATATTTGGATGCATTTGCATGATTTTAAGCAAACTTTGGAGACTTTGGGAGTGATTTGGATCCATTTTTGGGCCAAACGTCAACAAAGCTAACATTGTCTCCTTTTGGGGATGAAAGCCTCCCTGTGAGATTTCAAGAACTACATAACAATGCCTTTCCTGTAAAAAAACAAGATCAAATCTTCCTCCTAGTGTTGCATTGGGCATGGAGTCTATTTAGCATGAAATAAAACTTGAAAACAACATATTTACAATACCAAGGCTTGAAAGCCTTAACTGAAATAAAGTTCGAAGAACAACCCATTGAATGGGCCATCAAAAATATCTCCTTCTTCCTTTGATGCATTCCTTTTGAGAAAACAGTCGCCAAACTAAAAATTGACCCTTTTTACCTTTCTATGAAGGTTTCTTTCTCTTGGTCAATGTGCGTATCAACCAATTCATTAAAGATTTGTAAAAGCCTATTGATTTGATCCTCTACTTCAAAAACTTTCCAGAATTTGACATTATCAGGCAGAGATGGTCTATATTTCACTTCATCTCTGTATGCTTTCAACCTTGGATGTTTTGCTTGAAAGGTTTTGTACACATGCTGAATGATAAGTTCTGCTTCATACTCTGTTGTGTCATTTGTGACCTGAAAAGTTAATATAAAAGATGAATCAATGCATTCTTGTGTGGGGGAAACAAGGACTTCACCTATTCTTGCAACTTCCTTAGAGCAAGCCCCATCAAAGAACATGTCCCAAATTTGTGGGCCTTCTTCCTCAATGATCTGGCAAACTGGTTTTTTACGTTGCGTAGAGGCTAACCGATAAGGCTTGGTAATGTCAAGACCGAGCTTATCAATGACAACCTTGTGCATTGGATTATCGCTGTCTCTAGTGTCCAGAAGGCAATTATGAAGGATTTCATCATGAATAGATAGAGAAACATAGAATGATGGGGAGCTGTCTTCACAATTTTCAATCGTTGGACTGAGAATAACAGCTGGTTGGTCATCTTGCAGATTTACATAGTCAGTGGAAGCTTGGACGGTATTAGGCTGAAGAGCCTCAAGGATAGGTTTCTTGAAGGACTCATTCTTCACTGGTTCAATCAGAGGCATAGGTATTCTTGGCTTTTGAATTTTTGATTGAAAACTGAAAGAAGAAGGGGACTTGTCAAGGCCTCTTACCTTTATGGTTGGAGCTTTGAGGATAATAGGATCAACTGCTGTTTGCTTCTTCTTATTAGCTTGATGTTCTGCAAGGACAACAACTTTATGAATAGGAGTCTCCTTGGCATTATTCATTTTTTACCTCAGATTATATTTGTGCTAGTCTTCAGTTTGTAGAACCGCTGCATCTTCCCTTTCTTGGCTGATCTGGCCATTGAATAATGACTTCTCATAGATAGCTTTGGTTAAAAACATGGCGCTGCCTTTGTCTTCCATACAATGGATACCCTCATCCTCTTCAAATTGCTCTTCCTCCATGACTACATTTTGAAGAGGGGTCTCCACCCTTTGGTCTTCATTGGCATCTTTGTTTCTTTGCAAAATCTGCAACTGCTCATTTTCTCTTCTATATGGATTTGGATTTGGAGGAGCAAAGGTGTTAGGGACCCTTTCTTTCCCAGAATGCTGCTCAACCTTTAATTTTGAAACTTTAGAGGCTAATGACTCTATCATCTTGTCCATTTTATTGATCTTGGGATCTGAAGATGATGAAGGCTCGCCCCTTTGTCTCCTTCTATCAGCATTACCTTTGAGCTTTTCTGCAGCCATGATGTTTGATTCTACTTCTAGGGCTGCATCTTGCATATCAGCCAAAGAAGCACATCACCTCTCCCTCAATAGTAAATAGAAGTCAGAATCAAAGGCGTTGGCATAGATGAGTCAGGCAAAGGTAATGGTGGGTTTCACTTCAGCTAGTGTCTTGTTGTACATGCGATTAAATCTCTTATTAAAATAAGACAACAGCTCACCATTTTCCCTCTATAAGTTCCCAAACTCAGTGTGGAGTAAAGGAGATCCTTCTTATCCCCCCAATGCTTTAGGAATGCATCATCTAAGGCCTCAATATCTGCTATAGGTATTGGGGTCAGTTCTCTGAACCATTTTTTAGCCTCTCCATCTAGGCTTTGGACAAAGACTCTCATCCAGACATCATCTTAACTAATGTCCATGTTATCAGCATAGCTATAGAATGACTCAAGATGTTCTTCAGCTGAAACACCTTTAGTCCCAGTGAACTTAGGCATATACTTCTGATACTCTCCAGTAGGCATGGCATTTAAAGGAGTGGGCAATATTAGAGGTCCATACCTAGTAGTTATGATTCTTTCCATTTTGGTAGGTGCTTGTGAACCTTCCATAGCTGTAGTGCCTAAAAGAGTACTGGTAGTCTGAATGATAGAGGGCTAAGGAGTGACTGGCAGGACTAAAGGAGTATGATGGATAGGAGGTGAGGTTTCCTTTGGGCTTACAACAAAAGGAGAACCTAAAGAATAAGGAGCTTTAGATGCTATAATCTTAACATGTATTTGTTCTATTACAAGCCTTTCTTGAAGAGATATAGAAGATTGTTTAGATTTACCTGAACCTAATGCTCCTTTTTGCAATACCTTTCTCTCTTTGATGATTTTTTAGGGTCAGGTATTGGGTCAACTTGTAGCTTTTGAGGGTTTCTCCGAGTATGCCTCACAAACTAAGCCAAAACTACGAAGTGGAGTTGCCAAGAGGTTCAACCTCTAGTAGAGTCGCCAAATAGATGATTACAGCCAAAAACGTTCCCAGACTTTATCTATCATCAAAGCTAGATCTATGTCGTTTCCTAGGGAAGCTAAGCTTCAGTTTCCTCTCCCCGACAATGGTGCTAATTATGTTGTTACTCCAAGAAACTCTCCTAGGTTGTAGCTTGGAGATGCCTGTAACATATAATCTTCAATATTGTTCTCTAAACTATTGGAATAAATGATGGTTTGGATCAAGTTAGATAACCATTTCAGCTATGTTTTCACTCAAGGCATGCATGAACGGTCTCACCAATACAAGGCTTTAGACCACTAATGCTCAATAATTTATAAATTCAATGGATAGATGGAGAATACTGACTATACCAGTAGATTGCATACATAAACATAAATGAATGGCTAGCTACAGGCAACAAAAGAGAATATTGACTGTATTGGCAGATGCATATATGACCACATATGTATGGCTAGCTACAGGCAGCAAAGAAGCTTGCAAATCTAGTTTATCAAAGCAGAGATAAGATGATAGTTATATGGCCTTAGACACAAAGAAACATGAACAAACTGTTCAAGTGCCAACATAGAACAACAAAGAGAATGGACATTGAACATATAATGGCAAAATAAGCTTATATTGCTAGAATGAAGATGAGAAGCTTGAAGGAATAGAGGAGGAATAATCTCCAGAAGTTGAACCCATATTACATCTTACTTTCAGATATTTATAGCTTTTTACAATGCTCTCAAGCCTTCTAAGGCTCGGGAGGTCTCAATCTATCTTATCTGTCTTGTTAACAACTTTGATGCCCTCTAGGTAAGCATGGGCTCGGAGGTAACTATATTTAGATATTTTGGGTAGCTTGTTGCGCTGTCTGGGAGCTCTCTCATGCCAGAGATGCCCCATAATGTTTGTTGTTGTGACTGTGTTGTGTTGTGTTGCTCTGTGGCCCCTTTTATTCCCTTTCTGGTTGTTTGAAACCAGCTCAAGAAAAGATAGAAAAGATAGATCAACGCCTTAGAATTCAGCCTCTTCGAGCGGGAAACCTCCTTTACATTACATAAATGAACAATTCTTTGAAAGACCTCCTTTCTGTATATAGGAGTCTAAGGGGTCATAATATAATCAGAGCCGACATAACAATAATAATGTAAGGGCACAATAATAAAAATAGTGGGATTCTATGGGGCACAATAGTAACAATATGGGCACTACATGGGTACATTAATATAATAAGGGGGTTGTACTAATAACAATAAGGGGTTACACTAGTAGTGTAAGGGCCTAACACTGGTCTCTGCTTTTCGGCAGCCCACCTCCCGGACTCTGCCATGTAGTGGAATGGCTCTTCAGCCTCTTTAATCATTTTAAAGGTTTCCTTTGACTGTTTCCTATATTTACATTGAGAACACTGCAATCACTGATAAATCTTGCCTTCTCTGTGTATTTTGGACTTTAAAAGTCCTCAAAAATAGTTTATTAATCTCTCGGGTCCACCCTTGTCACCATCACAAGTCGCAAAAAGCCTACTCCTGTGTATTTTCCTCGTATTATGAAATACACGAAAAACACTAAAAAATGCATGAAAAATGGGCTTTGGCAGATTTTAAATAATATATATTTTACTTCCCAGACCCTTTCGGGTCCGGACTTCATCCCAATTGCACTACCCCAAGGTTCCCTTCGTATTTTCATTATATAACGAAAATACATGAAATACATTAAAAATGGTCAATCCGTGGACTTCAAATAATATAAAACATCATATATAATGTTGTCGGGTCTAGTTATTGGGTCGCCCATATGTATATGCAAAGGCCCTGCCCCATTGTTTCTGCGGATAGCGATCCGGCGATGTATCGTGGGCCGTTGATTTGCACGCGCGATTGACGGTCCATGTTTAATCGTCGATCGCAGTCGCAACTTCCATATTGTCTGTGCCGATACCGCCGATTTGCCTCTGCCGATTATGACTCGCCGATCGGCGATGTCCATCACCAATTGCCACTACCTGCGACTACCGATTTGCGATTTTCCGCTTAGATTTGGGTTGTTGATCGGCCACATCTAATGGCTGTTGTGCATTCTTGAGTTTTAAGCCTTCGATACATGGTTTTTCATGATTTTGAAGTGTTTTAGTCTCCCGATAGTGCATTTTTGTCCTTCCAGGGGCTCTCCTCCCTCGCTTGTTTGGATCTTTCAATGAGCTTAAGCACTTTTGAAGACTTAGGGAGTGCTTTGGAGCACATTCGGATCCATTTGCATGATTTTAAGCAAACTTTGGAGACTTTGGGAGTGATTTGGATCCATTTTTGGGTCAAATGCCAACAAAGCTAATAGTTACTTGTGAGACCACAATATTTGTTATAGGCCATTTTGTCACATCCGATCAGTGAGCCTCCTAACAGAAACAATCAACATCCTATTCCCCCTTGTCACCATCTTGTACAAAGCCCTAAGCATGTACCTTTCATTTCCCAGAATTTTAGGCCTAAACGACATCATCTAATCCAATTTGAGGACCAACGCTCCTTGTAAGCCTATTGGGGTGTGTTCATTGCACGTTGCTCCACTATGGTTTGTGTTGGTCACCAACAGGTTGCTCCCCTTTGCACCTGTGTTGGTTCTAGAAATCCGGGAGAATGATTGAGATTCCAGAAGATTCACCTTCTAGGAGTTTCCAGAAGTTGTTAGAACTACTTACCTTGGATAAATCATTCGGATCCTATCCGTACCTACATTAGAGTTTTCACGACTTATCCTTTAATCATATCCATCCATTGAAGGTGGATCTCTTACCCTAGAATGGTAATTGTATAAAAGCTCTATATATTTCCAGCCAAGTATGAGGTTTGGGGTTAGCTTTTGGAGAATAAGTTTTCCCTTATGCTGTTGTAGTGAGTGGTCATCATTCCATGCATTTATGGTGATTGGAGGTGCATATTGTGACAAGGAAAGGATAAGTCAACAACTTGGAGGAGCTCTTCTACAAGATCAATTGCTACTTATGGTTGTAATCTCCTTCCATTTATAGTAATGTAATGAATTCACTGTTTTCCTATATGTGATGTTGTTTCATATTTTCAATACCATGTTGATCTATTAAATGAAGTACTTAGATGATACTATATATATCTGCTAGTTTCTTGGCTTGTGTTATCTGATTGTGCATGTTCTAATTTTGGCAATTGGAATTGGAATTGGAGCTTCCAAGCTAAAGAAGGAGAAAAGCATGCGAAGGATTCCAGGTAGGCCTCACTCCATTATCTATTTACTTTAAGGAAAAATATTGGATTCCTTGTCTCTCTATTGTTTTAGGTTAGCCACCAACCTAGGGGAGATACTTTTGTCCACAATCGTAGATCCTGTATAGCAAATTCGTGACCATACTTGGGAACAAAGAATTCCCTTGGTGGTATCCTTGTCCTTTGTGTTTGATTACCTCCTTGATAGACCTTTGTTGTACTACCCAACCAAGAACATACCTAGGAAGTCATTTCATTGAACCTTTTTTGTAATTTTTGTGCTGGAAACCTCTTTCCTAGGCCCAACGCAGCCCTTGTGCCTTAGGCATAGCATTGCACCTCACCCTGGCTCACTCTGCACCAGCATTGCAATGCATTGGTGCCTCTTTTGCACCAACGTTGGCCCCTATTTTTGCATGAATTGTTCCTTAGTTATTGAACCTCTGGTTGGTCAGCCTACTTCTAGTTGAACTTCCTTGAGTCTTCAGTATCTTGTGGTCTCTCTAAAGGCTCCATTTGGTTTTCATTTGTGTTGTTTTCCTTTGATGAGAACCGGTTTGATTTCTCTTTGTTCTTATCATTTGGTAGCTTTCAAATTGATTTAGTTTGTTTGTTGATCACTTAGATGAATTGTTGTTCTAGTCCTCATTCTAAAAAGTAAAATTGAATCAATAATTAAACATTTGCATCTTGTTGTTGTTGTTGTTAAGTGTGGTGAAAAGAAAAATTTTGCATCAACATTTAGGTCTTGCATGTGCATTAGCATAGTAACGGTTGAATTGGAAATTAAATTGCTTCTTGCATCTTGTTTGGTGCATATTATGTGCTGCATCTTGATTGTTTCTTCCCTTCCTTAGCTAGATTTTCATTGAAAGAGAAAGGATTTCTATTTTCTCATGCTAGATTTGCATTTTAGGATATTCAGGTGACATTCATGGAAAACCCTAAAATTGAAACCTAATCAAAGATAAATAGTAAAATTTATTAAATCAACCTAAGGATAATTTGTAACATTAACTGAACATTTAGAGGTCTAGGCTAGAGACGTGCTCCAATGTTGCTAAATGTAGGAGCTATTGTTGTTTGCCAGCATTGCATCCCAGGGGTGAAATTGTGTTCCACGTATGTGAGTGTATAGGACCATACTCCACGTACCTTTGGGTATATTGGTGGTACTCCATGCATGTAAAGTATATGGGAACGCTCTCATCGAATGACTACAAATTAAACAACACTGCTATCGAATGTACTCCCACGTACCATCCTGTATATTTTTGGAGTCCCCAACAACTTGTTATCCATCCATAGGTATCCAAGTCTGCCACCTTGTATACTGTGATACACCTAACACAACATTCAGGGAGATTGGTTGTTGTACATTAAGTCCTTGGTTCACCAACGTGTATATTGCAGTTCACAGTTTCTTGGTAATCCTTTATGCCTAGATTACCCTCTTTTTGCTTTATTTATTTTTGTGTTAATAAAATTTATTTCCAGAAGTAGAAGAACAAAATCCACCTCGTCGTCATTTGCGTAGAATGAAAAATAATCCTCCACTTCCTCCAGAGGCTACTCCTAACCGTTGTCCTAGACATAGTCTAACACAAACTATCAAATTAGGAACATCAAGAACTACTTCTAGCCCTTGACCCGATATTGATCAACCATAATCATCTGTCCTTTTGAGTTTTGAACCTAAGATTACATCTATTCCTATTAGTGACACTGACACAATTGAAACAAAAGTCCATGAAACTTTATTACCTGATGTCATTGAATTTGATCTCCTTGAGTCAGAAACTTTGTTTTCTGAGGTTATTGAACCTGAGGAGCCTCAACCATATTTAACTAAGTCTTTGGGACCTTCCTCCTCTCTTCCTTTGTCTCAAAAAAAACAAATATATCTTGGGCCTGATGATGAACATCTTCCAAATGGAATTCAGAGTATTGAAGAGATCCATCAAGAAGAGCCTCATCCTTCTAATTTTGTTGATTGGGAAGGAATTCATACTTATCAAACTAAGCCTCTTCTACCTCCTCAACCTTAGACACAATCTCCTTTACCTGATTCTTTGGTCTTACCCACAGATTTCTCGCGGAAATCTTCATTGATATTGTTAACCATGAGTGGAATTGATCCAGACTCCTATACTATGTCCACCACTATGGTTGAGACATCAAGCATTTCATATTCATCTATGTTTGTGACATCATTAGAAGCTCATTTATATGGTGGCTCGTTTGTCCTGATTGGCTATCAGTCGTTATCTGGTACCTTTTTCAGTGTGGCTTCCAAGCCTTGGACCTCTGTTGGGCGCAGGATCCCCCAAGGGAAGTTTTGGGGATTTTTTGGCTAATTAACTCTGAACTTGGGTCAGGCCCCCTCAAGCCAACAACCTCTCCCATGACATCCAATTTGGGAATAATGTCTGGTACCATCTTTTGAATGATAAATATTTTTCTCCTCTTCCTCCATCTACACTTACAATAGAGTAGCATGTTTTCCCTTATATCAGTGGGAAAATCTACCCTCAACAAGCCAATCCTCTTTATGTTGAGTACCCTCCATTTGGACCACAGTTTCCTCCATCATCCCCTCCTCCCATCACAGGGGGGAAATATGTTGTTGGTATACCTCAATATGGAAATCCGCCTAGTTACAATCCTCCTCATCCTAGAACGGCTTCCAGTGTTTAGCAACCTACTTTACTCGTACAACTTGGTTCATATTGGGATCGACTATTAAATTCTCAAACTGTACCATCTTCATCGCAAATTCTTATCTATCCATCTGCACCTCAACAAGCTCAAATACATGTGATCCAACCTTTACAGCCTATTCCAATGGTGTATGGTTCTGCCGAAATCTTGATTTGTCAACCTGTACAAGGTCCCTCAAGTTTTGGTAAGCCAAATTATTCAGAATTTAGCACAGTCCCAATCAAACCCATACCAGGGTGGAATGCAAACCTCGATCGAGAAACATTATGGATCACATCAAGTTCCTTTTCAAGGCCAGCAAATCCAAACCTAACCATTCAAGTAACTTTTTCTCCATCCTGAGACTATGCAAGAAACTCACTTTTATGTTACTTATCAGAACCCTCCATATTCTAGAAACCAAGTTCCCTATTATCAGTACCCTTCTTATCCATAAATGCAAGTTCCTGTTTCCCAGGCTATCCCTTCATATCCAGGTCATCCACCTCTAGACTTTAACAGGAAGTTGCCATTTGTGGCTACTCTTGAGTTACCAGATTTAACTCTGCTTACTAATGATGCTAGGTCCCTATACTACTAGTGTAGCCCCTTATTGTTATTAGTGTAACCCTCTTATTGTATTGTTGTGCCCATGTAGTCCCCATATTATTATTATTGTGCCCCATAGAAGCCCACTATTGTTATTGTTGTGCCCTTACAATATTATTGTTATGTAGGCTCTGATTATATTATGACCCCTTAGACTCCTATATATAGAAAGTGGGTCTTGTCATTTGTATCATCCAAGAATTGTTCATTTGTGTAATGTAAAGGATGTTTCCCCCTTGAAGAGGTTGATTTTGAAGTCGTTGATCTATCTTTTCTTCTTTTGTGAATTGTTTGCATAACAAATGACCCCATTTCTCATTCACCATGGTGGTTGATTATTCTCACTAAGTTGCCTTCTGGTATCCCAAAATTCAATGGGAATCTTGGAGAAGACTCGTCGATGCATGTCATGACATATCATCTATGGTGTTCATCGAATTCACTCAATGATGATTCCATTTGACTTCATCTCTTCCAAACAATGCTTACGGGTACCAAAACTGAATGGTATATTGAATTACCTAGAGTGTCATTTCACAACTTTAGTATTTTAGCCACTACCTTCCTCACACATTTCTAGTTGCCCATCAGATACAGAACTAGAATGAAACTATTGACTAAATTTAAACAATCAAAATCCACTCACATTTTAGGTCATATTCATGAGTGGAGACATCATCATCAGTGGGTCAAGACCTATGTTCTCGATCAGTTGTTAGCGGAATGGTTTTTCAAATCTCTGTTAGCTCCCATAACCAAATATGTGGTCAAAGGTGGAGTCGTGACCAAAGAGCAAGTTATTTCTAGTGCTCAATATTTAGATCTGGTTTACACCCAATCAAGCATGCACTATGATAAGATACCAAATGCTCTGAGAACCTCGAATATTGTTCCACCTCCACCTGGTAAAGAATCTCATGCTGCTAATGGAATTATAGGTTCTGCTAGCTCACAGTCGGTAAGTAAACAATCTGGTCTTTCTCTTACTGTTCCTACACAAAACCCTCCATATCATCCTCCTGCAGCTTCTGCTTCTGAGATAAATGACGTCTCATTGGATAAAGGAAAGTTTGAATAGAAACTTGGAAGTAAGAAGAAAGGTAAAGGTAAGAAAAATAAAGGTTCGTCACTGCAAGATAAACAAAAAAAATTGTCTTCCGATGAGAAATGAAAGCCTCGATACCATGTTTTATTTGTAACGAGGATCACTTTACATGTGATCGTCTACACTGTGCTGAAGTGAATTAGTTCCTTAATTCATCCACTTCTCCCACTATGCTAACCGACCCGTTTCCTAATCAAGGGACCCATATGGTTGCCTGAGATGCCTCTTCCTCTAACAAAGTTTTGATTCTTTCCTCCTCAAAGCTCAAATCTGATGTCATGCTGGCCATTCGGAATAAGGAATACGATAATGAAAATCTACTGAATGGTCAGGTTACTGATCAAACTACCAGTTCAACACCACCTTTATTTGATCTTATTCCACCTCTAGTTCCTAAGGAATTTAATATCAAGTCTCTGAAGGGTGTTATCCATAAATCTACTTTCAACCCTCATTCGAGAGCCTCTCAAATTTACAACGTAGTTGAAGACTTAGCTTAGTCCCCTTCGACTATGTCGACTCTTGAGGTGTTGCGAAATTTCCCCACCCAAAAGAAGGCCTTATTTTCAACTATCAGATAAGTGGATCCATCTTCCAACCTAGTGGTTTTCTCTCATGAAAACTATACCTCTCAACTTTCAGCCCAGTTAGGTTTGATGATCCATGTCATTGTCCATGGCAAGAACATTCATTGTTCTACTGTGGATGAGGGAGTCTCAACCTGCATCATGTCCTTGTCTAGCTGTAAGGTGACAAATTCACCCCAATTGAGTCAATTTACCACCACATTAAAAGCTTTTGATGGAAGGACATACAAACCTTGTGGGATTCTGAACTCTCTCCAAGTGGAATTAGGGGGAAAAACCATCTTCTTTGAAGTAGAATTTATCGACGGACCTTTGGATTATAATATTCTACTGGGACACACATGGGTTTATGCTATGGATGTGGTCATTTAAACTTACTTCCACATGATCTCCTTTCCTCATAAATGCGGGATCATGGCCATAGATCAACTCACCTTTTATGCCACTGATTCCAACGTAACTGGAAGTGTACCTCTTTGTAAGGGAAGCCCTACATTCATATCAACATGTTGGAGTTGGTTTATTGAAGGATTCATCACTTATAGGAACTTTTTCACTCCCTCCCCCTACCCTTCCCAACTCCTCCACTTTGGTTTCTTATATCATCATGATATCATCATCTGCGATCCTGACCGATCCATGGATTGTCCCTAATGAAACTAGCATCAAACGTTTTAGTGACCAAATGCCGCTTACTCCCGTTGAGTAAGATTAAGAAGCCATCTTCTCATCTTGTGCGGCCCATACATTTTCTTCGATTAATTGGGTAGATCGATCACTAGATTTTGGTTCTCCATCTGATCCTTTCTCGCGTACATTTTATTAGCACATGATAAATTTTGGAAAAATTTATGCCTTGGACATGCTTAGTTTGGTATGAATAGTTTCAAGCTCATTTGTGAGGGTCCTGTTAACGCTCAGGTTGTTCCCTTTGACTCCTAAGGGAATACGGCCGAGGTAACCACTAACCAAGCTTTTAGCTGCAGGTCCTAGCCTACCTGCAACCAGAGAGGGCTCTCTCTTTGGGATTTAGCTTTGTTCAAGGGATGATTTTAGGCTAGCTATGATGAACAGGGTTTGAGTTTTAAGATTGTTGGATGGTGATCTCAAACAGAATTGGGATGCAAGTGTATAACTATTTTTTCCATTGGGCAATGGAGTCACTGAGAGTGTAATTACTGAAAGAGTTTCTTGCTGAAAAGGTAGTACCACAGAGCGGGATAGTCAGGCTAGGAAACAACTTTCAAATATGGAAATGATGGAATGAAGTCAGGGAATGAAAGCCAATCAAGAATCTTTCATTATGCTGGCAGAGGGAAAAATGGATGAATATTTTCTAGGAGCAATTAAGAATTCCTAAACAATATTCAAAATGAGAGAACTAGTGCGAACATGAGTAGTTAAGAATTCATATTCATGACTAATCCTGAAGAAAACATAATAGATAACAAAGATTGAACATAAGGTGCATTCAAACAAATCTTATGCATTTCTTTCCCCTGTTACCAAGATCATGAAACATAGATGAGAGTTACAAAATAGAAAACATAAGACACAGTTTAGTATAACTTATTGTTCCTTAGCATGACACAGGAATTCTGTAGCAAGTCCCAGAACATCCAATCGACCTTCAAATCATTCAGACACAGTGAACTTCAACAACCATTTATATTAACACAGTTTGATATCTTACAACATAGTTCAGAATGAAGAAATCATCAACTGAACCACCAACCAACAAACCTTATTACATTGTTCAGGGCTGTATTTATAGGCAAAATATCTACAAAAAAGATCTGATAGGAGATCTGAGGAAATAACTGTAATTAACTTAAATTCTCTTACAAGTAATGTAAAAAATAGCTATCTAATGCTGCGGTGGGGGCAGTTGTTATAAAAAATGAGGCTATGTGGCCTTTGCTATTATGTGCTGGCCATTTATCATAACTGCGCATTGGTCTCTGCTCCACTGCTCTTGAGTGGCTTTGATGTGCATTAACTGTGATCTGAGAGCCTTAAGTGGCTTCATCGCTTTCTTTGACTTTGATGGAGGCTTTTAATATTCACCTGCTTTGATATTGTCGATCTGATACCCTTTGCTGCTTCACTGATACTTTTTTAATTGAATCTGGGCTTTATCATTCCTCTGATACTCTTTAACACTTGAATCAGGACTCTCTTTCTCTGCTGATCTTCTTTAAACTGTTAAATCGCCCTTTTTATCTCTTTTCGGCAAAAGTGATTGCTGCAAACCATGCGCTGGATGAGGCTTTCCATTTTATCCCTTTTTTCTTAACGATGCGCAATTAGCGCTAAGGGCTAATCATGCATCAAAAACTACCTCAGATTTTCATTTTGGGCTTCCTAAGCTGCGATTTCACCTTTGCGCTTTTTTTTGGCGATGACGTCAGTGGTGGGACCCAGTATGGCGGATGACATCAACAGTGGTACGGCGGATGACGTCAGCGGGGTGACGTGGCATGGTGACATGGATGATGATGCCAGTGGGTGACATGGCGCAGGTACAACACAATGGCAGGTGACGTGGCAGCATCGTCATGCGGTGACGTAGGCAAGCGGGGAGGGCGGTAAGCGGTTTGCGTCAGACCACTTTTGGTACGGGAGTGGTATGTGTCAGGGGCGGCCCGATGCAATAGGCGACCGACAGCTGTCCCGGTGTACGATGGTGAACCCGTTGACCATCGGGTGCTATCGTACCGCTATGAAGGGGCGCCCGATATTCATTAGGGCTGTCGGATCTAGGAGGGCCGATCCTACGGCGGATGAGAGGGCAAGGTGATCGGGGTTTAGTGGAAAAGCGTGCCCGATAATCATTAATTATTTGTGGCTTCGTGTGGGTTAGAACCTTAGGTTTTGGGTTAAATGTTTTTGGCACGGGACCATGGTTATTTATTAATCGGACATTAATAAAATCCAAATGCAATGTGCGCGGAGGGTTTGGTATGGTGTTATGTGTGGGGGGGGGTTTAATATGGTTATTTATTTAACCAGAAGTTAAATAAATCCCAAGGGTAACGACGCAGAGGGGCTAATAATGGGTCCCAAATGGACCTAAGGTTTCCCGACTTATATTTATTTGGCTATAGTTGCCATGGGGAGGGATATTTAGTGTTTTTGGGGTTTTTATATAGTTTCTTGTAGAATAGGGGGAGGGGAAATGATTAAGGGAGCTAGATAATAGAGTTAGATGTTAATATGAGGTCTTTGGAATGCAAAGGAGGGGATGCATGCTAAGTTTATAGAATGGAAACTCAAGCATAGGGAAATGAATGGATTGTGTAAAGATTAATTTTACACAAGAAATGCGGCTTCTTTTCACTAAGTCAACTCAGATGTCAACTTGGTTTTTAACAAGAATGGAGTGAAAATAGGACTCGTTTGGCAGATCCCAAGGTCCTCAAGGGGATGTTAGTGAGTGATTTGGGAAATAAGAAGAAGGGGGAGTTAGAGATGCCTTGCTTGATTTGATCAAATGAAAAAGTGCCTCCAAATTGTGATCTGGATAAATATAACACTTGAAAACATGAAATGGATCACATAGCTTGATTTCTACAACCACAAAACTACTTACCCAACCTACTTTACCTAGAATCTTTTCTTCTTTTGGTTTGAGTGCACTTGAACTAGCAAACCCAGCTTTTCAACTTTTTTTCTTTTTTACTGGCCCCCTATCTAAATCTATACTTATTTCATCCAGGGGCTCAGATTAGGCTGTTGAGCACACTTGCATCTCTACCTATCTAAGAATATGCCAATATTAAGTTGTTTGGACAGATAATGATTCTCTATATTCTACAACAGGAAATTGAAACATAGGGAGACCAAGATTAAGCTGTTTGGACCTCCCTTTAACTGAAAATTCTTCAAAAATGGAATAACTCATCAAAATTGGGATACAACAAAGGCACTTAGACTAGCACACTCTCACGGACACTTCTTTGGCCTCAGTAGCAAATATGGAACCTTGCAGCATGCAAAGTATGATATATTTGGTATGTAGAAATGTTGATCATGAAAGATGAATACCTGCTATGAGCAGGAGGCTAACAGTGGCTCCACTTGGGGATGGATTTTCCTTGCGAAAAGTCAAGAACAACATGTCAGAATGCCTTAATCTTTAGTTGTTGCTGTACTCTGGAAACTTCCCTTTGCTGGCTACTTTATTTATGAACATGACAACAGACTTGAAGAGCTTAGGGCCTTCACTTCGGGCTTCAACTGCAGCAAGCTTGCTATCCAAACAGAAAACCAAAATCCTACCTACCTACTATAATCATCACTTACTTTGCTGTTAGGTGAAATAAAATAGCCAATGCAGCCATTTAAGCATTATAAACATTGGTGCGCTTTGCTGCTTGTGCTTGCTGGTGGTAAAAATGGAGAGCTTGCCATCAGATATAACTTTGTTAACTTTTGAGAAGATCAGAAAACTGCTGACCTCCTTTCCCGAAACAAGAAACTGTACAAAAGGGTCCTGCAACATATATACAATTGCTGGGCTGAATTGAAGAACTGTACAACAGTTTGGGATCACTATCATGCCTTGGAAATTGGATATCATCAACGTTTTGATTTTGAGGCACACAGCCTGCTAATGGAGAAGAGCACTTCTTTACTTCATCATACAGTCTATCAGCACATGAATCATATACAACATGAACTGATATTTGGAATTTATTACAAATAGGCTCATATGGCACTTGACTGATCTGCGCAGGCTTCTCCTCTTCTTCTTCGAAAAACTCAGATGGCTGAAAACAAAGAGGCAGGGGATCGACTTGGATCACTTGGTCACGAACAGCTGCTTTCGAATCTTCCTCAATTTGATATTCGATGGCTCTTTGGGGCTGCAAAACTAGAGGCAATATATTTTGAACAATGGTTTGGGTTTCCTCTAGATGATCAATATCAACACTTGCTGATACTTTCTTATTAACTGCATGATAGTTCTCTTTAATAAATTGAAAAGAATCAACACAGAAAGGTAAAGTTCCTTCACATAAATCAAATTTTTCTTCGCTTTCCTCCTTTACTTCATAGCTGAGATAGGCACGTTGATCATTGATTTTAGTCTGCTGATCCTGAACTGTGCTTTCTGCCAAAATAAGCTCTGACTCCTCTGCAAGGTTGATTTGGTCATTAGGCTCATAATCATCATCATACTCATCGTATTTTGGCAAGCAGTTGAAAGAAGAGAAGCTGTTACATTCATATAGTATATCAGGAGACTGCTCCATCATGTATGGATGTACGAGTATGTCATCTGTTTTGTGGAAGGTTTGTTCATGAATGTCATTACTTTCCTCTTGCAAAACAGATGTGTTTTGGTGCTCTAAACATTCCACTTTCATTTTGATCATTTCCTCTGACTTTTGTAACAAACCATGAAGTTTTTCTTCTTGCTCTGCTTTCCGCTTCTCTTCCCTGATCTTCAGATTTGCCTCTATGTCCACTGCCATGTTCTGCATTTGTTTCATAGTGGAGGGGCTCCTTTCTCTTAAACAGAATTCTATTTCTGGGTCAAAAGCTCTTGGATAATGTAATAGAGCTAAATCAGGGGGAGGTCTAATATTCAAAGGCAGAGAATGATAAACTTGATTGAATCGATCAAAAAATTGCTGAACAGATTCATTTGGACGTCTTTCTAACTGATTATATTCTTCGACGAGCAAGAGATAATTAATTTTGATCATCCATCTATCAAGGAAGAGCTTGGAAAACTGTTGAAGATTAGAGGTGCTAGCCTCAGGCAATGCTTTAAACCAAGTCCTAACTTCGCTTTGCAAAGAAAGGGCAAATAGTCTGATACTAACATCCTCGTCCTCCACTTCAAATATATTAAGATAGTCTTCAAAGGCTTGGATATGCTTTTGCGCAGTAATACCATTCTCTCCATCAAATCTTGGGAGATACTCAGGATGATTTTTAGGCAGAGGATTAAGCACGGGAGGCAAAACAAGAGGCTTATATCTATCAGGAACCTTACGAGGCACGGGATTATGTACATGGATTGGCTGAATGGGCTCGATATGAACAAGGATAGACTGATTGGCTTTGACATTTGTTTCCTCCTTGGCTGTGTGATTATTCTTAGCAGCATTTAAAGGCTGCTGTTCTAATGTGCAAGGACGATTTTCAACAAATTTTCAAAAGGCAAATCATAAAAATCTAATTTAAAATCGTTTTTAAAATATAATATACACAACAAAATTTTATGGAAGAGAAAGAACATGACCTCTTGGATAGTAATCCAAGTCAAAAGCCCGATCTGCTCGTATATTTCTCTTGGGTTCATTTCTCCAGCGGAGTCTTTATTATGAGGATGGTGTGGAGTCGCCAGGTGGATAAATAAATTAACTTTGAAGGGCCTGATCTCTGTCCACCACACAGATCAGAACTAAATATGCCATAAGAATCAAAATATTTTGAGATTTTTTGATTTTTTGGAATTTTTCAAAACAAGTTTAAGACTTATTTGAAAGGCAAACTGATAAAAAATGGGGATTTTACAGTGATGAACAGATGATTGTCCCCAGTGGAGTCACCATTATGTTAACGCTCACGTTGTTCCCTTTGACTCCTAAGGAAATACGGCCGAGGTAACCACTAACCAAGCTTTTAGCTGTAGGTCCTAGCCTACCTGCAACCAGAGAGGGCTCTCTCTTTGGGATTTAGCTTTGTTCAAGGGAGGATTTTAGGCTAGCTATGATGAACAGGGTTTGAGTTTTAAGATTGTTGGATGGTGATCTCAAACAGAACTGGGATGCAAGTGTATAACTGTTTTTTCCATTGGGCAATGGAGTCACTGAGAGTGTAATTACTGAAAGAGTTTCTTGGTGAAAAGGTAGTACCACAGAGCGGGATAGTCAGGCTAGGAAACAACTTTCAAATCTGGAAATGATGGAATGAAGTCAGGGAATGAAAGGCAATCAAGAATCTTTCATTATGTTGGCAGAGGGAAAAATGGATGAGTATTGTCTAGGAGCAATTAAGAATTCCTAAACAGTATTCAAAATGAGAGAACTAGTGCGAACATGAGCAGTTAAGAATTCATATTCATGAATAATCCTGAAGAAAACATAATAGATAACAGAGATTGAACATAAGGTGCATTCAAACAAATCTTATGCTATTCTTTTTCCCTGTTACCAAGATCATGTAACATAGATGAGAGTTACAAAATAGAAAACATAAGACACAGTTTAGTATAACTTTTTGTTCCTTAGCATGACACAAGAATTTTGTAGCAAGTCCCAGAACATCCAATCCACCTTCAGATCATTCAGACACAATGAACTTCAACAACCATTTGTATTAACACAGTCTGATATCTTACAGTGTAGTTCAGAATGAAAAAATCATCATCTGACCCACCAACCAACAACCCTTATTACATTGTTCAGGGCTGTATTTATAGGAAAATTATCTACAAAAAAGATCTGATAGGAGATCTGAGGAAATAACTGTAATTAACTTAACTTCTCTTACAAGTAATGTAAAAAAAAACCAACTAATGCTACGCTGAGGGCAGCTGTTACAAAAAATGAGGCTATGTGGCCTTTGCTGTTATGCGTTGGCCATTTATCATAACTGCGCATTGGTCTCTGCTCCACTACTCTTGAGTGGCTTTGACGTGCATTAACTGTGATCTGAGAGCCTTAAGTGGCTTCACCGCTTTCTTTGAATTTGATGGAGGCTTTTAATATTCACCTGTTTTGATATTGTCGGTCTGATACCCTTTGCCGCTTCAATGATACTTTTTTAATTGAATATGGGCTTTATCATTCCTCTGATACTCTTTAACACTTGAATCGGGACTCTCTTTCTCTGCTGATCTTTAAACTGTTAAATCGCCCTTTTTATCTCTTTTCGGAAAAAATGACTGCTGCAAACCATGCGCTGGATGAGGCTTTCCATTTTAGCCCTTTTTCTTAGCGATGCGCGATTAGCGCTAAGCGCTAATCGCGCATCAAAAATTGCCTCAAATTTTCATTCTGGGCTTCCTAAGCTGCGATTTCACCTTTGCGTATTTTTTTGGCGATGACGTCAGCAGTGGGACCCAGTACGACGGATGACATCATCATGATGTCAGCAGTGGTATGGCGGATGATGTCAGCGAGGTGACATGGTAGGGTGATATGGATGATGATGTCAGTGGGTGACATGGCGCAGGTACAGCACAGTGGCAGGCAACGTGGCGGCATCGTCATGCGGTGACGTAGGCAAGCGGGGAGGGCGGTAAGCAGTTTGCGTCAGACCACTTTTGGTACGGGAGTGGTATGTGTCAGGGGCGGCCCGATGCAATAGGCGGCCGACAGCTGTCCCGGTGTACGACGGTGAAACCGTCGACCATCGGGTGCTAGCGTACCACTATGAAGGGGCGCCCGATATTCATTAGGGCCGTCGGATCTGGGAGGGCCGATCCTACGGCGGACGGGAGGGCAAGGTGATCGGGGTTTAGTGGAAAAGCGCGCCCGATAATCATTAATTATTTGCGGCTTCAGGTAGGTTAGAACCTTAGGTTTTGGGTTAAATGTTTTTGGCGCGAGACCATGGTTATTTGTTAATCGGACATTAATAAAATCCAAATGCAATGTGCGCGAAGGGTGTGGTATGGTGTTATGTGTGTGTGGGGGGTTTAATATGGTTATTTATTTAACCAGAAGTTAAATAAATCCCAAGGGTAACGATGCGGAGGGGATAACAATGGGTCCCAAATGGACCTAAGGTTTCCCGACTTATATTTATTTGGCTATAGTTGCCATGGGGAGGGATATTTAGTGTTTTTTGGGGTTTTTATATATTTTCTTGTAGAATAGGGGGAGGGGAAATGATTAAGGGAGCTAGATAATAGAGTTAGATGTTAATATGAGGTCTTTGGAATGCAAAGGAGGGGATGCATGCTAAGTTTATAGAATGGAAACTCAAGCATAGGGAAATGAATGGATTGTGTAAAGATTAATTTTACACAAGAAATGTGGCTTCTTTTCACTAAGTCAACTTAGATGTCAACTTGGTTTTTAACAAGAATGGAGTGAAAATATGACTGGTTGGGCAGATCCCAAGGTCCTCAAGGGGATGTTAGTGAGTGATTTGGGAAATAAGAAGAAGGGGGAGTTAGAGATGCCTTGCTTGATTTGATCAAATGAAAAAGTGCCTCCAAATTGTGATCTGGATAAATATAACACTTGAAAACATGAAATGGATCACATAGCTTGATTTCTGCAACCACAAAACTACTTACCCCGCCTACTTTACCTAACATTTTTCTTCTTTTCGTTTGGGTGCACTTGAACTAGCAAACCTAGATTTTCAACTTTTTTTCTTTTTTACTGGCCCCCTATCTAAATCTATACTTATTTCATCCAGGGGCTCAGATTAGGGTGTTGAGCACACTTTCTTCTCTACCTATCTAAGAATCTGCCAAGATTAAGCTGTTTGGACAGATAATGATTCTCTATATTCTACAACAGGAAATTGAAACATAGGGAGACCAAGATTAAGCTGTTTGGACCTCCCTTTAACTAAAAATTCTTCAAAAATGGAATAACTTATCAAAATTGGGATACAACAGAGGCACTTAGACTAGCACACTCTCATGGACACTTCTTTGGCCTCAGTAGCAAATATGGAACCTTGCAGCATGCAAAGTATGACATATTTGGTATGTAGAAATGTCGATCATGAAAGATGAATACCTGCTATGAGCAGGAGGCTAACAGGTCCAAAAAAGTAAGCAAAATTGGTTTTTATACCCAATTTTCAATTGCCCTCATCAAAGTTTTATTCAAGTTTAAATTAATTTTATTTGGGATATAAAATAATTATATTTCAATATTATTTTGGTTTTAGATTTTAAATAAAATAATATTTTATCAAATAAAACTTTACCTTACCTTATCCTATACTCCACCTTATCCCTTTTCATTTCCATGTTGCATTGAAATTAAAAGTAAAATTTACGCATTTAATGCATTAAATTCCCAAATGTAAAAGCCTCGAGATCTGTGAATAAATACATCAACAATTATTGGTATGCTTTGAACCCCACCCCCTCCGACATTTAACCAAAGGAGGGGGTCTGAAAATTTGTTTTCACTCTTACTGGGTTTTATAGGTGTCATGTTCCCCTTCATTTTGGACCCCCCTTCTAAAACCTCCTACTACCTACCCCCCATCTGAAATCCATTAATTATATTCTTTTGAATTTTATAAAATGTGGCAGGAATGGAATTTCATATCATTATGAAATACCTTTTATATGGATGGGACGCTGAGTAAAAGAGATTTGAGGTGAAACGATATTTTAAAGGAATTCATGGATGGGAGGGTAAGTTAAACAAGACTCATTATGAAATACATTTTATATGGATGGGAGGCTGAGTAAAAGAGATTTGAGGTGAAACTATATTTTAAAGGAATTCATGGATGGGAGGGTAAGTTAAACAAGACTGATGGGTGAAATGAAATTACAAGCTAAGGTGTAAAATGATTTTATAGCGATAGGTGAAATGAATTCACAGATGCAATAAAATGAATTTACAAGAGTGAGTAAAATATATCTGAGGTGAAACGAGATTTTAAAGGAATTCACTGATGGGAGGCTATGTTAAACAAGACTGATGGGTGAAATGAAATTACAGGTTAAGGTGTAAAATGATTTTATAGCTATAGGTGAAATGAATTCACCGGTGCAAGAAAATGAATTTACAAGAGAAAATAAAAGGAGAACTTTTGTGACCATATGCTTATGAAACTAATGTACACATGAGCAAAAATGAGATTCATATGTAAATAATTTTTACGGATAGGAGGCTATGTTAAAATAATATTTACAGGTGTGAAATGAGGTTACCGGTGAAAGTAAATGCAGGAGAAAAAAATGAGTTTTTACAGATGGCTTTTCAAAACCCATGGGAAGAGAAAGAAAGCCATGGATTTACAAAACAACACATACGTTTCAAAATCCATGGGAAAGAAAAATAACACATGGATTTGAAAACAAGATGATTTGTTAAATCATTCAAATGAAGATGTTGAAATTTTAATTATGAAATTCATTTAAGGGTTTAATCAAAATATTTGGAAATATTATTTAAATATATATATTTTCCCCAAATGTTTTTGTGACAATAATGAAGTATTCAAAAGATGATGAAAGGTAAAAATGATAGAAATAGAACTCAAAGGGGAAACTAGTTAATATTGATGGCAGAGCAATCAAATTTAAGAGGGTAGTTAGCAGATTTTGTGGAGACAATTTTAACCTTTTTCCAGATTTCAAGGGCATAAAGATATCATCAGTTTAAGACACCTAGCAGGAGAAGATCAACAGATTAAGGATCATTTTGCACATTTCCAACATTCAAAAAACCAATTCCAGAGTTTAATGAACAGAGCAATGTTTCCAACAGATAAATTGGAGATATTATTTTATTTTTAGTTATTATTCAAGATTTTATTCCAGAATTATTGTAACAGTTTAGGAGATTTTTATTCTATATATTGTTTCATTTGTAATAAACAAATTGTTGGGACTCATACTAAGAAAGACTACCATTTATTGTGAAGTTGTTTACTAAGATCAAGTGGCCATTTGCATTAATACAAGAAAGTTGTTACAGGATTCATGTGTCATAGTTGTGTGGTGACATTCTTCTTACTGTAATCTTGTGTTTTCTCTCTTTTCATATGTCTTTCATTTCTTTATTGTTTTTAAGAAGATTAAGTACATAATTTGTTTCAACACACTTTGTTCTTGTTTAAAGCAATAATCAATGTTTTCCACTAAAGTTTAAATATATAATTCAGGTAACAATGCTCTATATTTGAAGTGATTCTTAATCTTTTCTTCCTTCTCCATTTCATAAACTACAAAGATCCAACAACATGCCTACCTTGCCCTGTTACACTTAAGCTTGATATTTCTGCAAATTGATCACTCTAAGCCCCTTCGACTCCATTGCCCAATGGGTTTCCTTGTTGTTCCAACCAAACCATTTTAAAAACCAAACCCTAAACTTTTACATCTAGCCTAAAATCCTACAAATAAAACAAAGCTAAATTTGACAAAGAAACCCCTCTCTAAGTTTAGAAGGGCTAGCTTATAAACTTAAAAGTGGTTTTGTGGTTACTTTTGCAATTTCTTTTACAACCTTAAGAATTACAGAGTGCTAACATCCTGGTGACCATACTAGGGAACGAGGTTTCATCATCCTCAGGAAAAAGTATCAAGTTTTAGTTCTGATTGCTGATGGTGGAAAATGATTAGACACAAGAAGGCTGAACCATTCACTTGGTGACTCTAATCAAGTTTCAACTTTATCCAAAGACTGCATTGTCGAAGAATCTAGATTGAAAAACACTCATGGCGAATCCACTACACACTGATTAGGTTGCTTGCTAAACAAGATGACAGGGTATGTCGCAAACCCTATCTCTATTGAAGGTTTCAAGGAATACTGGGATAATTTTGATGATGATCAAATTGAAGAGACTTTCTCATATTTTTTGCCTATTTACCTAGAGAAATGCAAATGTAGCTTTGAAGCCAAGACCATATTTTTAGCAGAGTTTGCTAAACAAATTGAGAAGGATCCTCATGCCTTAGAAGTTCAAATTCAGGGCCACGCTTTACAATGTCAAAATCATTTCTTTAAGAACCTTTGCCAGTGAAAACAAGAAGTGGTAGTGCTGCATTTTGATATTGAGGTTAGCCGGATTGTTTTGAGAAAAAAAAATTGATGATTTTCTGCTGAAACTATATGATGGTAAAGAAAGCATATATGAACTGCCCAAGCATGACCATAAATTTGCAAAATAATTTGAAAATAAAGCAATAAGTCATGTCTTTCATGATTCCTTCGCTCTCTATATGGAGGAATTGTTCACTATAGAGTTCCATATATGTTTTTGTTGTGAAGATCAAGCTTACAATTAGTTTCCAGTGCCCTTACAAGCTCTAGTTTTGATTCTTCTTAAAAACTATGAAGGAGCCCAAGTATTGGATAAACTTTTTAATTGGTTATATTGAAGGTTTTACATTTCTTTAAATCAAGCATTTGGTTCTCAGCTATTAGAATAAGATTGTCTATACATAAATAAGCTTACTGGGCAAGCATCTTTTTCAGCATTTAGTTTTGCAGTTTGGAGTATTTAGTATCATTTTTTATTTGTATATAGGTTTGAGTTTCAGAGCAGGTCACAAGCTGCAGGATGAGGGGTGTGATGACTATTGAATCATCAAGCATTTGAGTTGTGGTTATTTGCTGCCCTGTAGGGGGACCAACATCCCCAGTTGGAGCTGATGTTAGCATATGATAAGTTTTGGAAAAATTTATGCTCTGGACATGCTTAGTTTGGTATCCAAAGTTTCAAGTTCATTTATGAAGGTCCGACAAAATATACAAAATTGGTGTTTTTCCCAATTTTCAATTTCCCTCATCAATGTTTTATTCAAGTTTAGTTTATTTTTATTTGGGATATAAAATCATTATATTTCAATATTATTTTGGTTTTATATTTTAAATAAATAATATTTTATAAAATAAAACTTTACCTTACCTTATCCTATACTCCACCTTATCCCTTTTCATTTCCACATTGCCATTAAAATTACCATGTCCATTAAATTCCCACTTCATAATTGTATTACGTACATCAAATCATCCTTCAAAGCCAAAAGTAAAATTCACTTTATTTCCCCATCCCCGTATTTAATGCATTAAAATTCCCAAATGTAAAATCCTCGAGATCTGTCAATAAATACATCATCGATGACTACTGGTATGTTTCAGACCCCAACCCCTTTGACATTTCAACAAAGGAGGGGGTCCAAAAAGTTGTTTTCTCTCTTATCGAGTTTTAAAGGTGTCATGTTCCCCTTCATTTCAAACCCCCCCTTATAAAACCTCTTACTACCTATGCCCCTCCGAAATCCATTAATTATATTGTTTCGACTTTTATAAAATGTGATGGAAATGGAATTTCATATGATTATGAAAAAAAATTATACGGATGGGAGGCTGAGTAGAAGAGATCTGAGGTGAAAAAAGATTTTAAAGGAATTAATAGATGGGAGGTTACGTTAAACAATATTGATGGGTGAAATGAAATTACAGGCTAAGGTGTAAAATGATTTTACAACTACAGGTGAAATGAATTCATGAGTGCAAGAAAATGAATTTATAAGAGAAAATAAAAGGAGAAATTTTGCTACCATATGTTTATGAAACTAATGTACATGTGAGAAAAAATGAGATTGATGTAAAGAAGTTTTACGGATAGGAGGTTAAGTTAAAACAAGAATTACAGGTGTGAAATGAGGTTACTGGTGAAAGTAAATGGAGGAGGAGTAAAAAATGAGTTTTTATAGAGAAGAAAGATTTTTTTTTGTTTCTACAGGGATACAATCCAAAATAGAAAAACTTTACTAGCCATGGATTTACAAAAACAACACATGGTTTTTCAAAACCCATGGGAAGAGAAAACAAGCCATGGATTTACAAAACAACACATGGGTTTCAAAATCCATGGGAAGGAAAAAAACACATGGATTTGAAAACAAGATGTTTTGTTCAATCATTCAAATGAAGATGTTGAAATTTTACTTATGAAATTCATTTAAGGGTTTAATCAAAATATTTTGAAATATTATTTAAAATATATATTTTTCCCCAAATGTTTTGTGACAATAATGAAGTATTCAAAATATGATGAAAGGTAAAAACGATAGAAATAGAACTCAAAGGGACAACTAGTTAATACAGATGGAGAGCAATCAGAATCAAGAGGGTAGTTAGCAGATTTTGTGAAGACAGTTTCAACCTCTTTTTTAGATTTCAAGGGCATAAAGATATCATCAGTCTAAGACACCTAGCAGCAGAAGATCAACAAATTGAGGATCCATTTGCAGATTTCAAACATTCAAAAAACCAATTCAAAAGTTTAATGAACAATTCAATGTTTCCAACAGATAAATTGGAGATGTTATTTTATTTTTAGTTATCAGTCGAGATTTTATTCAAGAATTATTGTAACGGTTTGGGAGAGTTTTATTATATATATTGTTTCATTTGTAATAAAAAGTGTTGGGAATTGTATTGAGAAAAACTACCATTTATTATAAAGTTGTTTACTGAACTCAAGTGGCTATTTGCATTTATACAAGAAAGTTGTTATAGGATTCATGTGTCTTACCTGTGTGGTGACGTTCTTCTTACTGTAATCTTGTCTTTTCTTTGTTTTCATATGTCTTTCATTTCTTTATTTCTTTTAAGAATATTAATTACAAAATTTGTTTCAACACACTCTGTCCTCGTTTAAAGCAATAATCAATGTTTTCCACTAAAGTGGAAATATAGAATTCAGGTAACAATTCTCTATATTTGAAGTGATTATTAATCTTTTCTTCCTTCTCAATTTCATAAACTACAAAGATCTAGTAGCATGCCTACCTTGGCCTGTTACACTTAAGCTTGATATTTCTGCAAATTGATCAGTCTGAGCCCCTTTGACTCCATTTCCCAATGGATTTCCTTGTTGTTCCAACCAAACCATTTTAAAACCCAAACCCTGAACTTTCACATCTAGCCTAAAATGTTAAAAAGAAAACAAAGCTAAATTTGACAGAGAGATCCCTCTCTAAATTTAGAAGGGATAGCTTCTAAACTTAAAAGTGGTTTTGTGGTTACCTTTGCAATTTATTTTACAACCTTAAGAAATTACGAAGTGCTAACATCCTCGTGACCATACTAGGGAACGAGGTTTCCCCATCCTTAGGAAAGAGTATCAAGTTTTAGTTATGATGGTTGATGGTGGACAATGATTAGACACAAGAAGCTTGAAACATTCACCTATCGACTCCAATCAAGTTTCAACTTGATCCAGAGACTCCATTGTTGAAGAATCCAGATTGAAAAACACTCATCGCGAATCCGCTACACACTAATCAGGTTGCTTGCTAAACAAGATGACAGGGTATGTGGCAAACCCTATCTCTATTGAAGGTTTCAAGGAATACTGGGATAATTTTGATGATGATCAAATTGATGAAGCTTTCTCATATTTTTTCCCTATTTACCTAGAGTAATGAAAATGTAGCTCTGAAGCCAAGACCATATTTTTAGCATATTTTGCTGAACAAATTGAGAAGGATCTTCAGGCCTTAGAAGTTCAAATTTAGGGCCATGATTTACAATGTCAAAATAATTTCTTTAAGAACCTTTGTCAGCCAAAACAAGAAGTGGTAGTGCTACATTTTGATATTGAGGTTGAGGATTGTTTTGAGAAAATATCTGATGACTTTCTGCTGAAACTATATGATGGTAAATAAAACATATATGAATCGCCCAAGCATGATCATAAATTTGTAGAATACTTTGAAAATCAACAAATATGTCATGTCTTTCATGATCCCATATCTCTATATATGGAGGAATTTTTCACTACAGAGTTCCAATTATGTTTTTGTTGTGAAGATCAAGCTTATAATTAGTTTCCAGTGCCCTTACAAGCTCTAGTTTTGATTCTTCTTAAACACTGTGATGGAGCATAGGTATTGGATTGGTTACATTGGAGGCTTTACATTACTTGAAATCAAGCATTTGGTTCTCAGCTGTTAGAATAGGATTGTCTATACATAAA
>APFE031274683.1:0-13965 GCA_000404065.3 Pinus taeda | reverse complement strand
ATCTCATAATTATAATATTTTGTAAAATCAATTATGATAAATAACTCAATCATATAATTCCATGAGATAAATCTCACCTTAATAAAAAAAATGTAAAAGGATGCATTTTAGCAGGTAAAATGATATTGAGTTTGTCTCAGTGGCAAACAAGTTTATAACAGATTCTCTTGTATTTTCTGTTGATTCCTTCCACAAAATAAAAACAATAGATTAATATTTTTAGAAGTCGGTTTTATGCCCTCTTCATTTTCCTTATGCAACTCTATAAAATTCTCGAGTCTGGTTTTAACTGTCTCGTTTATTACCATTATCACTTGGCGAATGATTACGAGTTACAGTTATATATAGAAATATATATATTATATATAACTGTAACTCGTAATCATTCGCCAAGTGATAATGGTATGTATATATATATATTTGTCAGCCTCTTAAATTTTGAGACCTTGGTGGGTTCCTAACCTGAAACTTACTACGCTTCTCCAAATTCTACTACTTGGGTTCTAGATTGTTTCAGGCTAATAAAATAAGGTCTATTCCAGTTTGGACTAAACTAACCCAGGGCCATTTTAGGAATATTTTTTATTGTTAAGTTTATATGGTACATAAAAGACAGTACTAAAGCATTCCTTCATTTATGATTAAACATCATTAATAACAGCGTTTATCTTCTAGCAAAGGTAACCATTATAGAAAATAATTGTTAAAATCTAACAAGAACACAATATTGATAGGATTTACTTCCATGTGTGACAAAGAAATAATTTACTATTAATAGTAGATAAAAATACTTATCTTTTCCTTAATTATCTTGACCCGCCACAAAATCATAAAGAAAGGGAGGGTGAAAGCATAAAGATGGGTTACACTTTTGGGCCAAAAGTGGTGGTGAAATTTCATTTTTTTCCTCTTTTATCGAATTGAAGCCCTCAAAATTCATACAAGCATTGTGAACTTTGATTCGAAGTAAAAAGACAAATTGGAGAATTATTTTGTTGTCATAATGATATTTTTTGCAAAAATATTTAGTTTCGTATAATATGTCAATTTTACATTAAATGAGATGCTTGTCCTCCCAATTTTTCACACATCGATGCTTGTCCTCGCAATTTTTCACACATCTTAAGAGGTATGTGTGTGTTCATGTAGCATAACTTAGTCTAAAATGTGTAATTTAAAAAAATATATACACGAGCATTATCTACATAGAGAGAGCTAAGTTTTTCATATTATTATTTTTTAATGCAAAAATATATATTTTTATTATTTTTCAACGCTCGCCAATTAATATTTCAACTACATTTTGTAGACAAATTTGTTCACGTAAGGTTTTTTTCAACTATTTAAACAAATTGAAAAACCAAAAGTAGGCTTTTGAAGAGAACTCGTAAACAAATATAGTGGTATTTTTTGAAAAAATTTAGTTGTGTATATTTTACATATCGATTTTTTATTCTACTTCTTTAAAATAGTTAAAAAAATTCAAACATTATGTTTAAAAGAAATTAGATGAAAAATATCATATGAATTTGAAAATGTCAAAATCATATGCCATTGGATAGAGGATCCTTTATTAATCTAACATGATCAACTCCGCTACCTGAGGACAAATTTATCCCTAAGTCTGCTAGGGTGCAAAATGAAGTTGCAGGAAATTTTGCAGAAGGGGTTTTGAAATTGCTAATTTTAGGACTTAAGAGGCTCGATTAAGTGCTTAAAGTGCTCGATCGAGCACCTAAATTTGAAATTTAAATAGCTTGATGGAGAGTTTCGTAAACCCTCGATTGATCCATTTATGTGGTTAAGAAGAGTTCGATCAGGCTATTATGCTCGATTATGCCTTTATACAAAAAATTGAATTATCTAAAATTAAACATTTTAAAATTCCAAATATTATTTGAATTTTTGTTATAATGTCATGTAACAACTTTATTAAATTTAATAATATTATTAAAAGATTATTATTCAATTAAATGATGAAATGATATTAATATAAAAGGATATATAAATAATTTTATGTTAAATTAAATTATTAATTTTGGTTAATAAATATATCTTATATCATAATATATATTAGCAAAATCACATTAATAATGTGGTTGATATACTCCATAGGCGTTAACAAAAGAGTTGACCATTAACCATTAACAGAAAAAGAGTAATACAAGTTGACTCAATATATGTTAATTTTATCTAACCTAATTTTTTTATAAATCTAACATCATAAAATATATAATATTTTTAAAATACAGAAGTAATCAAAACCTAAAGCTACCTTTAAAGAAATAAAACCTAAAGAATTCAATTGGAAGACATGAAGTGCTTTATGTATCTTTGATGGACGTAGTTGGAACCTTAATATTTTGGAAAATTTTAGATAATATTTCATGGAAAATTATAATTTTCCCTCAACTGAATGTACAACACACATTTGAAATCTTGCATATTAAATATGTATTATATAAAAAATTTGAATTGTTGTACAACATTAAAATTCATATATATATCACACCTGGATGTGGGTGCTCGTACCACGTATCAATGACAATACTGGAAAGGACGACAGCTGGCATCACAACCAGCAGGTCCCGACGGTTTAAAGCAGGTGAGGAGCAAGCATTCAAGGCCCTGCGTAATGGTGGATTGGGCTTGGGAGCTATGGCGCTGAGCAGGGAAGTTAATGAGCGGCAAGGACATCAGTCCTGGTTGGCAGACCTCGATCAAGGCATAAAAGAAACGAACTTCGGCGGATATGGCATAGAGGCGCGCTTTAGATGGTTAATTCGTTTGAGCTCCAAGGCAGCACGCAGTGCACGGGAGCCTCCCTAGGTCAGATATCACTTTGCCTGTTCTGGACTGATAAGCGGTTTTAGTAGGTCTGATTCTATTCTCTTCAGTCTACCCTCGTGCCTAAATTTTGTTGTCTGTTATTTCTTTAAATTCATTCTCTGTTTCGGGGTCTGGCACAAAAATTTGGTGTTGCTTGTCTCTGTTTGGAGTCTGAAATCAAGGCAATTAGCCTGCAATTGGCCTCCCCGCACCTACCCTCAGGGTCTAAGTTTTCTCAGCCAACAATTTCACTTGACAATGCCTCGCCAACGAGGTACCCCCAGACGCAGCAGTCATTCAGGCTCCAGGGGTGGTTCTGGCAGTAGAGGAGGTTCTGTCCCACATTGCATCAACCCTTTGACCTCTGTTCTGCCCCCCTCACCGCCCTTTGACAATTCTGGCCCATCTTTGGCCCCTGTTCTGCCCACCTCTCCGCCCTCGGATAGTTCTGGCCCATCTCTGAACAGTTCATTCCACTCCACGCGTTTTCAGCTCAGAAGTCGGCTTAACAAGCCACTTATTTCAGCCATAGTGACAGTTCTTTTTGAGAAGGAAGAGGAGCAGGTCAGTTTGGATAATCCTTCCATGGATCTGTCGCACTCCCAAGTGCCTAGTGACAGTCCTAGTAGCCCATCGGGGGTGGTTCTCAATGCCTCTGAACAGAAGAGCACGGATGGCCAGCCCCTGTCTGCTCAGGAGCCCATAATTGCATGCGAGCCGGTGCGTTTCACTGGAAACATTCTCCATCTTGTTCTACCGCCAGGTAGAAGCGCGGCGGATGTTGAGGACAATGTAATGGTAGAATGGGTAAATCAAACGAGCGCCAAGGATTTCGACTCTCCTCTGCAGGATTAATTTCACCAGGACTTCAAGTGCACTTCAGGAAGATAAGCTTTTTGGTTATGTTAGTCTCCAGGCTTTTTTAGTTTTAAATGGATATGCCAGAACAACATTTTGTAATGGTCAGTAGTCAGAACAACATTTTTGTAATAGTCATCAGACAAAACAGTGTTTTTGTAAATGTCAGGCAGCAGGATACTTGCAAGAGTTTTTTTGACAGAGGGCAAGTTGCTACCCCCTCAGAGGTTTAACCCTCTATGTAAATATTTTTCCTTTTTATTTTAATAGAATAGTCTTTACGAGAAAAATAAATTCTGTATATATATATATAAATGATATTTTTTGTCAAGTTTTAAATTTTTTTAAATATAGAATGAGGGAGTGTGGAAGAGAAGGGTAAGAGAGAGAGGGGGACACAAATATGGAGAGAGGGAGAGTAGGAGAGAGTCCCCGAGAAATAGATGGAGCTCGAGAGATGGAGTTGGAGGAAAAGATAGGGAAGGAAGAAGTTCAAGACATATAGACAAAATATGGAGAGAGAGAGTTTGTGTAACAAGGGAGAGATGGAGAGAGTGTGTGTGTGTTTGGGGTGAGATAGAAAGATAAAGAAGGAGAGATGAAAATAACGGGTATAGAGAATGAGAGAGGGAGGGATATATTCAATAGAGTTGTAGGAGAGAGAGAGAGAGAGATGGGAGAGAGATAGATGTAGGTGGGAGAGAAAGGAAGAGAGAGTGGACTTGAGAGGGAGGGAGACAGAGATGGAGTTGGAGTGGGAGACAGAGGGAGGTAAGAAGAAAGACATATAGAGATAGAAAGGTGGAGAGAGAGAGAGGGAGTGGCAAGGGAAATGGGGGGAGAGAGAGAGAGAGAGAGAGTGACAAGGGAGATGAAAAGAGAGGGAGAGAGGAGAGTAGGAGGGAAGAGATATAGAAAGGGAGAGAGAGGGAGAGAAGGAGAAGAGAGAGAAAGAGGGAGAGGGAGAGGGAGAGGGATATAGATGGAAGGGGGAGAGAGGGAGGAAGAGACGTATGTTTGTAGGGTGATATTTAAAGAGATGAAGAAGGAGAGATAGAGGGAGATAGATATATATATGGAAGGGGGAGAGAGGGAAGAAGAGAGGGAGCAAGGGAAGAAGAGAGATATAAAGGGAGGGAGGGAGGCAGGGATAGATAGATGGATATGAAGAGAGAGTGTGTGTGTTTCTGAGGGGTGATATAGAGAGACACAAAAGGACAAATGGAGGGAGAGATCAATATAGATGGAGGGAACCGAGAAACGGAAGAAATTTACTTTCACTATATGCATTGATTTCAGTGTACCGATCGTTGATTTCTAATCCTATTTGATTTCTTACAAATTATATGCATTGATTTCTGTGTAGATGTTGATTTCTAATTCTATTTCATTGCTTGCATTAGATGCATTCATTTCATTAAGTATGTTAATTTATAATCTTGTTTGATTGAGCTTGCATTAGATTCAATGATTTCAATGTATATGTTGATTCCTAATCCTATTTTATTGCTAGCACTATATGCATTAATTTTAGTGTAGATGTTGATTTATAATCATATTTGATTGTTTTCATTAGATGCGTTGATTTTAGTGTAGATGTTGATTTCTCATCCTATTTGATTGCTTGCATTAGATGTATTGATTTCATGAAAGATGTTGATTTCTAATAAATGATGTAACTAGATATATGGTATACACTAATTTCAAGATAATTAGTTTAACATTGTGCATTGATTTTAGTGCAAGCACAAGAAAATTATTGACGACATGCATTATGAATAAGCTTTTGTAGATAACCTCAAACAAAATAAAATCAATAAAACTTGTATTTGTAACTTTTACATCTACACATATTTTAAATTTAAATTTATAAGTTATTTCAATCACATTTGAGTTTTCAAAAATTGAATAAAACTTAAATTTCCATCATAATGAATTGATTGAAATACTTGGATAACTACTTGTAAATTTAGGAAAGTTGATGACATATATAAAATTATAGAAATGTTGTCATATATTGTTGTTTGACCTATATATTAAATTTCAATAAGATTGACTTATATCATGTTATGGCTAAGCTCTTGTAGATAATCTCAAAATAAATAATGATGAATAAAACCTATTTGTTGTTTACATGATGTATTTTAATATTAAAATTGAATAAAACTTATTTCAATCATATTTGTGATTTTTAATGGAACCTTAAGACACAAAATTGATTGAAATACTTAAAATTGATTTATTTTTAAATTGAATTGCAATAACATACATGTTGATTGCACTAAAATACACTTTCTACGAGCCAACCTGAAGCATGATTGAAATTATTTCCATGTTCAATATTAAATTGATACATAATATATTTTAGTTCATTTTAAGTATCAAAGTGACTTGCATCATAACTTTTACGATTGTACTTATTTTCTTAGTCTATGAAACTGCAAATCAAAATTGAACATCCATAAAAAAATATTAATACAAATCCATAAAATGAAATATGAATACATGTATCAATAAACTATCCATATGAAAATATACACAAATTACCAATATCACATGAACATTCATAAACCGAAATAATAAACATCCATAAACTAAAATAATGTTTATGATGTACATCCATAAACTGTCCATGTATGAAAATATAAAAATTTTGTATCTCACATGTGAATATTCCCTATGAAATGAGCTTGAAAATATACAAACTACGACACTCTAAGTACCACCAAAACTCCTATGTAAGTTTTGTCATGCAAGGTAAGTCTCGATAAGAAGGTACTACGATATAACACATTAAAATTCAAATTAATTAGATCATTACTTGTAGAAAATAAGCAATATTGAAATAAATTATATTGAACCACATTTTTAGTTGTAAACATATATACATGAATCTACTAACCTCAGTTCAGTCCAAATGCAAGTCCGATAGGATGGGGATGTGATGATGAATTTGGTTTCAGTGCTCCCCTGCCTATGGCTCACTGGTTGGGGCCTACATCATCATTACCTTTAAACCCAGAATACCACTCATGTATCCACATAATAGTGGCATTGATGTCACTTTGCATATGGTCCTGTGTACACACTGGCAACAATAAATTATAATTAGTCTACAAATTAATTAGCATATTTATGTAAATTAAAAAAAAAAGTTGAAATTTTAGGAATAAATAAGTTTTCCTCAACTGTTCGTCCATGTGGTTGCACATACTGACTCTCCTCCACATTAGTGAACATCTAATGTGGAGGTGGAGGTGGAGGAGAATCCATGGAAATGTGCTTTGGGAAAGGATGCCCTAGCTTACCAACTGCCCCCTCGAATGACCTCATAATCTCATCCATGTAGCTGGGACATGTCTACATGTTATTATGAACTTATTAATATAAATTATGTAATCTAATAGAAACTATGAATTTTAATATAAATAATTATGCATAATTTGACAATAAGAGTAAAAAATTTAATAGAAATATGTACTTTTCCTATGTCACGCGGGACATGCACACTGTAACTCTCATGAATGACATCATGATACATACATGTATGTGTCAAAATATGATCAATGGGTAAACTCGTGAGAAATACTTCATAATATAAGGGCACTTGTGGGTCATGAGGCAATGATGGTGGCCTATGTATCTCTCCATGCAATGCAACCCGTGCACTAGCCAATGACACCTGCATGCTATCTGCAATAGTCTCCTGTGTCTCACCACCGAGCTGTGACAACTCCTCTAGCTCTCCATGTGATACCATGCTCCAAGAAGATAGTGGCAAGAATCTCGGAGGTGGTGGTACATGCCCAAGGTCTCTACGAGCCCCCTCGTGCTTATAGGTACAACCCCTACTGGTAACATCAAAATGATATATGGTATCAATGTAATCTAACCTCATATGTAACACAAACTCAACATGTAAATGCTTACAAAAATAAACTAGGACCTAGTCATGGTTGGGGAACTTTCCCCAAGGTCTAATGAATCTATCATACACGAAATGGGTTGGATGAACATTACCAAAATATCTCAGTGGGATTGGACCTTTATGTTTAGCCATTGTCTAGCAGGGTGATCCAGAGGCATGTTGAACAACTTCCCATGAACATCAATCTCCTTGGTGGCCTATTTCACTACCTCCCAAGGATCTGGGCCTCTAACCTCATTCCTCTAACCGTATGTATGAATTTTAATATGTGGCTATATTCAGTATGTCTCGATCACCTAGTCACGTTGTCCAACATCAAAGACAATGCAAGGTGAGTCGGTGAATTGGCAGGGATATTCTTTATCTCTGTTTTGATCCATGTATGACAAATCATAGCATCATCTAATGTGATCTGAGTTGTAGCATCGTCCCATGGGGGGATCAATATTTCCCTTTAATGCTCAGCTTCGACCCACTAAGGGCCTGTAAATAATAAACATAATTTAACATATATCTAATTAACAAAACTAGAACCATAATAACATATACATTAAATCCAGACACATCAGTTGAAGACAGTTTAAAATTAAAGACAATTTCAAGACATAAACACATAAAGTTTAAAGAGGATTTAAAAATGCAGAAGGTGTATCTACAAAGTGTGAAGACGGCCCACTGGATGCACAAGAATGGTCATCAATAGATACATAAACACTGCCTTTGACATTTTGACTGATGTCAGAAGTAGGATCTACTAGGGGAACACGAACTCTTGGTGGGCTACATGATCCATCACGAACCTGACCACATATATTATACCCTATAGCACTATGATGACCTACAGTTGGTGCACATATATATGATGCCTCAAAATATTACATATAATACACATTACATATAAACTACTCCAAGAAAATAATGTTAACAAAAAAAACCATTTCTAAACTCAAGAAAAATAATCTAGCTTGAAGTCCTAAACTTTAGAGTCCATTTTTGAATAATTTATTAACCAAAGCACAATGAGTTCCATGTAAACACAATAGAAAGAGATGATCAAATCTACCCTCACAATTTTTCTCGTTTCTAAATAATGCATTTTATTCATAACGCAACTATATGTAAATATATATGTAAAAAATTGAAATAAACCTATTCAAAAAACTAATAAAATTTCATGTCAAGCAAGCACTACAATAGACTTTACATTCTTAATGTTTGACTTTGACACATGACATGCATTGGGTGCAAGCACATGAAGACATTGTTTCTTGTACAACACACTACATAATGAAACAATATTAATACTAGTATTAATATTAACATTGATATTGATTCTTAATCATTTATTCTACTTAAAATTAAAATCAATTCACATCATTTAGTCTAAAGTGAATTAATTCTAAATTAAAACCAAAATTAAAATTAATTAAATAATTTTTTCATTAATCTTAATAAAAAATTTTAAATATTTAAAAAAACTATTTTGATTAATATTAATATAACTTTACTAAAAATTTTAAATTTAATAATAGTCTTAAGAGAATCTAAATTAAATTAATAAATTAATTATAGTAAAAAATTAATAAAAAAGTAATTAAAATTAATCAAAAAAAAAATTTTCAATCCTAATCTAAAATTAAAATAATTAAATTAATTCGAATTAAAATTAAAACTATCAATTGTAACAAATATTAAGTATTGTTAATAATTATCATTAATTAATCAATTGAGACATGGTGGGCTACCAACATTACCATTCCATCTATCTCTTACCTCTATTTATTCATTCCATAGAGATCTATCCTACACTCTTATTAATCTATCATGATGATGAGCCACGTGGATTGCTCCAAACGTAGATTCAAACAATTATAAATGTGATAAATCGAAAAGAATACTCTACACAATATGGTACAAGTTAGAAAGTAGTCTAAATGCTTTTATTCATTAGATCAAGTGCACTTTTTATGATGGATTAATTTATCTATCAATGATGCATTGTTGAAGCATGAATTATATTATATATATATATATATATATATATATATATATATATATAATATTATATATATATTATATTATATTATAATGTTAAAATAATTATTCTACGTTAAATGTTATAGTTAATACACAATGTACATGTTACAACTATGTTCGGTTATAGACTATGTTTATTTATGTTATATGAATATATATATGTGTGCATTATATTGTCAAATAACTAATATATATATTTAATGAGCTAATATATATTTAAATTTTATCTTTTATATTTTAACTTTATGATTAATCTTTTTTTTTTTTAAATTAGAACCATACAATATTTTTATTAAAAAATATTTAAAATATAAATTAATATAGTATTAATAATAAATAAAATAAATAAATTAAATTTTATAAATAAGGTTTATTGTGAGCAAATATATTCAACATGTAAATCTCAAGCTCCTAATTTACTTATTTATTGGTTATAGTTCTGTTATTTTCTATGAGGAGTTTCTTGAGGTATATGTATAGTTAGATTTTACTAGAAATTTAAAATGCATTTTAAATAACAAAAAATTAAAAACAATCACAAAATCCTAAAGAAAAACTTTAAAACCTAAAATAATTATGAAAAAAAAAACATTTTTACCATTCAAAATTAGAAAATATGTATTTAATACACAAAATATTAAATAAAAAACAAATGTAAAACCTAAATTATAGTTATAGTTTTTATTTTTTATTTTATTTTTATTTATTTTTTTTGGTTTCGAAGGTTTTCTAGTTGGTTTTGAAGGGCGTTTCTTATAGCTTTCTAAGTTGGTTTTTGTGGTTTTCATCCATGTTTTGAGGGTTTTATTTATATGGATTTCTTGGTTGGTTTTGTGATTTTCTAAGCCTTTTCTAGGGGTCTTTTTTGTAGTTTTCATAGTTTTTGTATGGTTTCATGGTTTTTGTACATGGTTATTTTTTTAATTAATTTGTTAAATTTAGTAAAAAATAAATAAATAAGAAAGACAAAGAATAGAGTACCTACCTTCGTTTGAGCCTCTGCCATGTTGACGGGGTGGTTGGCGAGATTGGTTTGAAGGCTACATTGCTCGATCGAGATCCAATAATCTCGATGGAGCTACTGTCAAACTCTTGGTGGAGCCCTTGCACTTTGTGTAAATGTCACGTACAGACCGTGGGAGTAGTATGTGTGTGTATAATATATATATATAATATATATATATATATATATATATATATCTTATATATATAGGGCTTGATCATGCCATTGTTTTTTCCACCCAAACACAACTCCATGCTTTCCCTCAGAGTGCTCGACCCAACCAATGAGAATGGAAATTATGGTCAATTCTCCCCTCGAGCTAGTTTCTTCCTAGAACACTTAGATGACAAAACAATTACTTGACAATAACCTGACAAGATCTATTCAAAGGCATCATGACTGTGCAAGTCCAGGAAAAGAAATCACTGACTCACAAGTCCATCTTAGGGTTTCCATTGGCCACCAACCAACTCAAGAATGTCCGAACTGGCAGTGCCATGTCGTACCTACAACAATGTCCTATTTCAGGCTCCAAAGCTTAAAGCTTACTCCTCTCTTGGATGCGCTCCAGCTAGGTACCAAGTCTCCACGGTTGTCTCAAGTTTTCTTCCCTCTCACCCGCTTGGATCCCTTGTCCCAAGTGAGATTATTTCTAGGGAGAGAAATAAATTTCTTCTAACACCTTTCTAGCACTTTTTCCAATAATTCTATGGCTCGCCAAATATAAAGAAAATAACATTTATGTTTTACCATCCATCCTAGGCCTTTATCTGACCCACCATTTTACCAAGTCATTTTCCCTAAAACAAGACATTTACAACTATACCAGGGGTGTTACACTTATTCATATGACATTTTTTTAATTAACGAATTTAATTAAAAGCATAGAAAATGCATAACTACTTTGTACATAAATCTCAACCCTTGATTTTTGTATACTATTATGAATATTCTAGAATATTCCATCATTGATTAGATCCTTACCATCCACCTAATAATTACATAATTAAATTAAAATTATAAAAAACCCATTCCAAAATAAATACACCTATTATTAAAATAAAATAAATATAACATTTGCAAAAAAATTTACATTATAAATTTAAATATCATAGAACAATCAAAAATATAATTTTACATATCTATATTTTATAAGTTGTGAGATTCATGTTTCAAAGAGCTGCGTGAGACTACAACAAACCTAAATTTATAAATGATTAAATTATTTCCACCATAAGGAATCTAATCCTTTTAATATCTTAATAAATCAATACTAAAATAAATATAAACACCTCCATCCCCAACATATAAAGAATAACATATCTAGAATTTATGCTCTATTATGGAAGATGGTATAGATGCACATATTTTTACATTTAAAAATAATAAAATAATATTTTAATGAATAAATTAAAAAACAATTATAACAAAAAAATTCATCTTGATAAAAATTAATGGATTAAAATAAAATATTTAAATATACAAATTGAGTGAAATATTCCAACATCAAAAATATAAAAGAGAGATATTTATGATTTATTCATAAATGTAAAGTTTGCAATTGTTTCAATGTTTAAAATGAATTTGACACGTAGCAATTTAGAAAATATTAATAAGAAAAACAAATTTAGATGTGTGTGTATTGAGAGATAAAGATACTTTCTATTTCTTAATATGAGGGATGTGAAATATAGAATACAAAAAACAATTTAAAGTGGACAATTTGAATCATAAATAAAATATTTTAATGACCATGCTGAGTTAAATATGTATTGCACAAAATGAAATACATGTAACTCCTTCCATTCTCAATATGGAGTTGAAACATTATGTGTATGTGTGTACATGTTCGCCCCGAATGTATCAACTTTGAAGTGGGATCAAATATTTACCCAATTTTTTTGAGTTTTTCACTCTAAAAAAATCTCATGTATCTTGACACTTCATAAATATTGGGAGATTTGATCCCTCGATACTGAATAATAAGAGATGAACATAAATTTAGGCTAATTAAATTACAAATTAAGAAAAAAAAATAATAAATATGAAATTATTATGCATATATTATCATTACATAAAAAGGTATTTTTTCTAAAAGACATAATTTTTTTAATATAAAATAATATAATTGACATGAGAGCAACTCAACTAACAATCACCTTGAGATACTATCTAAACCTTAAGATTCAAAGTTCAATTCCCAAATCAAACCAACAATAAATAAAAAAATATTAATGATTTATTTTTTTCTTTTATTAACTTGAACCTACAGTAACTTGAAATTTAATTTTTATAATTTACATAGCAATCACCAACTAAACTACTTGAACATTAAAAAAACACTTTATTAAAAAACTAAAACTAAAAATAATTTTTTATATGTTTCCTCTATCTTATTATATATTTAAAAAAAAATCCCAATGTTATTTGTATTGAAGTATCATTTTTAAAAGAAAACCATTGTCAAACCAGCATTGAGGACAACCATCTTTTGATGTTATCCATGAATGTAGGCTGACTCATCACCCTTATTCAAGCAAAACCTGGAATAACCATGCCACATACCTCTGGGCCTTGGGTGGTTACCCTGTTTCATTACGTGAAAGGAAGACAAGCTCTTAGCCAAGCAAAAACAATTTTAAAGCACACTCTAGCCCCAATGAATATGTATATTAATAATAGCTTATCATAAGTAATTTAGGTTTATATATATGTCTTCATTTATACTAAACAAATATAAAAATAAATATAATTATTTTTAAAATATTGGAAGCTATATTGAAACTTAATTTTCAATTAATAGGGTAGATAATGTTTTTTTTCCTTGTGATGTTAATTATTTTTTTTAATAAATCTTTTTGTTTTTATAATTGATTTGGGTAGATTGGATTTTTATTCTTGTTTTGCTGATGAATAATAATAATGAGTTTGAAATGATTACCAGTAAAAACTAATCATGTCATTAATAATAATTAAAAAAAACTAAATTTTTACTTTATCAAATATTTGTTCTAAAATAACAAACTTTTAACTAATTAAAAGTAATTTCGAATTTCATTTAAAAGCTAAAATATTACCTTAACCTAAATTAAATTTACCAGAAATGACGATACCTTATTAGGAAAATAAATAATTTTTTAAATATAATATTTATTTAATTAAAAATATTTAATATAAAAAATCATGTTCATCATATTTAAGCCATATTAATCTTTAATGTGGTTAAAATATTTCAAAATACTACGTTTCTATTAATAAAAAATTCAAAACTTAACTCTACGAAACAAAAACACTCAAAATCCAATATTCT